>VSMD01057385.1:0-37073 GCA_008750895.1 Mirza zaza | reverse complement strand
TTATTTGAGACAGTCCCGTTCTGTCACCTGGACTAGAGTTCAGTGACATCATCATAGCTCACTGCAGCCTCAAACTCCTGGGCTCGGTATGCGCCTGTTGATGTACATCCCCACCAGCCATAATCCCTTAGGGTGTCTTGAGGGTCCCCAACATCACTCTTGCTTACTGCTCACTTCCCCTCACTCTTGCTCCCACAGGTATGCATAAGGGGTTAAAGACATGCTGAACAAAAACATATTGAGATGATAAACCAACGTCCCATTTTTTTTGGGCTCCTGCCTCAGCCTCCCCAGTAGCTGGGAATACAGGTACAGGTGTCATTCTTGCTCAGGCTGGTCTTGAACTCAAGAGGTCCTCCCGCCTTGGCCTCCTAGAGTGCTGGGGATTACAGCCACGAGCCACCCCGCCTGGGCTGACATTCAGATTCTTTTTTTTTTTTTTTTTGGAGACAGGCTCACTCTGTTGCCCAGGCTAGAGTTGAGTGCCGTGGCGTCAGCCTAGCTCACAGCAACCTCAAACTCCTGGGCTCAAGCGATCCTTCTGTCTCAGCCTCCCAAGTAGCTGGGACTACAGGCATATGCCATCGTGCCTGACTAATTTTTTTTTATATATATTAGTTGGCCAATTAATTTCTTTCTATTTATAGTAGAGACGGGGTCTTGCTCTTGCTCAGGCTGGTTTCGAACTCCTGACCTCGAGGAATCTGCCCACCTTGGCCTCCCAGAGTGCTAGGATTACAGGCGTGAGCCACCACGCCCGGCCAACATTCAGATTCTTTTTTTTTTTTTTTTTTTGAGACAGAGTCTCACTTTATTGCCCAGGCTACAGTGAGTGCCATGGCGTCAGCCTAGCTCACAGCAACCTCAAACTCCTGGGCTCAAGTGATCCTGCTGCCTCAGCCTCCCAAGTAGCTGGGACTACAGGCATGCACCACCATGCCCGGCTAATTTTTTTTTTCTATATATATTAGTTAGCCAATTAATTTCTTTCTATTTATAGTAGAGATGGGGTCTCGCTTTTGCTCAGGCTGGTCTCGAACTCCTAAGCTCAAACGATCCGCCCACCTCGGCCTCCCAGAGAGCTAGGATTACAGGCGTGAGCCACCGCGCCCGGCCAAACATTCAGATTCTTAAAAGCAGGTGCACAGTAGTCTCTATCCTTGTATCCTTATCTTTAAAAAGAGCTCACATAGGCCAGGCGTGGTGGCTCACACCTGTAATCCTAGCTCTCTGGGAGGTCAAGGTGGGCAGATTGCTCGAGGTCAGGAGTTCAAAACCAGCCTAAGCAAGAGCGAGACCCCGTCTCTACTATAAAAAATAGAAACAAATTAATTGGCCGACTAATATATATAGAAAAAATTAGCCGGGCATGGTGGCGCATGCCTGTAGTCCCAGCTACTCGGGAGGCTGAGGCAGCAGGATCCCTTGAGCCCCCAGGAGTTTGAGGTTGCTGTGAGCTAGGCTGACGCCACGGCACTCACTCTAGCCTGGGCAACAAAAGCGAGACTCTGTCTCAAAAAAAAAAAAAAAAAAGAGCTCCCATAAGGAGTTAAAATTAAGGGCCTTGAAGTGTTCATTGGGTCCCTGATCCTGTATTTATGAAGCATCAGCTTTCTGCGGGGACAAAGGATACAGCTATGAGCAGGTCCTGACTCCTGTCCTTGGTTGCTCACAGACTTGTGGTCTTAAAGGGTCTTGTAGGCCCCCTAAGAGATTCACGGGTTGTCGTGGACACCTGGACTGTAACCCTGGAGAAATGCCATCCTGTTATCCCCCCTCTCATTTTCTTGATCTCTTTTATCCATGTGGAATGAAGCAGTATTTCCTCATTTTACAGATGGGGAAACTGAGGCTTCGAGAGATGAAGGGGCTAGGCTTGGTGCTCCGCAGCCAGTGAGTGGCAAGGCTGGAGTTTGCACTAGAACCCAGGGCAGGGTTCTCTCTGATGGGCTGTAGGAGGGGAGGGACGGGAGAGTTTGGATACAGGGGCAGCAGTGGGAATGGAGGGCGGCCAAGGGCCTCAGACAGGTGGGGTGAGAGAAGGAAGAGCGCCTTGGGCACCCTTGGTAGGAGGGTCGTCTTTCTGCCTCCATTCCCTTTTGGGTGTGGAAGGAATCCTGTGTGGACTTCTCTACTTCTGACTGAGTGACTCTGGGCTGTGTGAGTGATGTCAGGGCACCGTGCAGTGAGAGTTCTCAGGGGCCGGTTTGAGGCTGGAGCCAGGCAGGGGTGTGTAGAGGGATGGGGGGTACTTGGCCTTGGGCTGGGCAGGAGGGACAGGTACCAGTCGGAGATCTGGACTTGAAGATCTCGCTCCCTGCCCCCAAGCAGGTGGGTTGCTACGGGATTCCCCGCAGGTTTCTGTGGGTACTGTGGTGGGAGGGGCAGCGCTGGTCTTGGCACCTAAGGCTGATGCCCCAATTTTGTTCCTTGATCATGGGCTGCCCAGTGCCCTGCCTTCTTTCTGAGGCCGGGGCAGCCCCTGTTCCCCCCAGGAGACTGGCTGCTGGAGGGGCAGCCTGGGAGGGTGAGAAGCAAGAGATCCTCCCCGTCAGTGGACTCGGGCCACCTTCATTCTCAGGGGGTTAGTGGCACTTTCACTGTGTGGCTACTTGCTGTAAATCGAATTTACGTCTGCAAAATCCAGAAAGAGTTGTAAGGAACTTTCAGGCATTTGCAGGAAAATCCACTTTATCCGGCGCAGGTGTCACCTGGAAATTCCAATTAACCATCCTTCATCACTGGGAACCCCTGGTTGGTCAGCAGTCAGAATCCTTGGTTGGTCAGCATTCTTCCAATAAGAATTCCTGGTTAGCTCACACTCCACCAATCAGAAGCTCTGGTTAGCATGCATTCTGTTACACAACTCTGTCAGCTGGTTTTGGTGGCAAATCCAAGTCCCCATGAGGGAGCTGTAGCTTTGGTGTTATGCACTGGGTTGACCAGCAGCAGTTTGTGAGCCAGGGAACGGGGCTGCTGGGAAGGGGCAGATGGAACGTGGGAGAAGCCAGGTGTCAGCCTAGCCGTTCAGAGAAGGAGCCGACATAGGCCCCTGCCTGGGCCCCACGGCCTCTTCTTTCTGGGGACTTCTGGGCTGGAGCGTTCAGGGCTGGGTCCTGTGGTCTCCTTTGTTCTCCACAGTTAGTGGGTGTCCTGGGGAGAGGGAGAGGCTGAAGTGTCGTGGACAGATGAGTCGGTGGGACTTGGGCTGGATGGTGCGGAAGGGTGCATTCAGCTGCACCCTGCTCTGCCCTTCTGCCAGGTATGCCTTTGGGCAAGTCACCTCACTTGTGGGCCTGGTCCTTCCCATGCATTCGGTGGGGAAGGAGCAGGGGCAGGTCGCCCATGCAGCCACACCCTCCTTCTGTCTGTGTGAGCTGGCAATAGAGGGCGCCAATAGAGGGTGCCGGCAGCAGGAGGGGCTAGAGCTTTGGGTCTGCAGTGCCTGCCGAGTCCGGGCCTGGCTGCCTGACCTTGGGCCCTTCGTTTCCCCTCCTAGGACCCTGCATAACTCACTGCTACATGAGGATGCTGCGGCCACCCCAGCAGGTTTCCGTGGGAATCAGACAGGGAAAAGTGTAAAAGATGTCTGTGAATAAGAGTAAAGAGGACAGTGCTTCCAAGTGCCTGAGCCTCTTCTTCAGGGAAAACTGTCACCTGCTGGTTAGGATGTCCTGCTCTTTGGGACAGTCAGAGCCTGTTCTGCCCTGTGGCCTGACACCTGCTTTGGGGGTCAAAGTTCAAGTCCTGACTCTACCACTTGCTGTAGCTGGGCCCTTCCTGAGCCTCTGTGTCCTCCCTTCTACATGGGAATCATCAGGTCACCTGACTCATAGGACAACTGTGACATTCAATGAGAAAATTCTAGCACTGTGCGTGTCTAGCACATTATGTGAAGATTTTGTGTTGTTAACTGTTACCCTGTTGCTGGGCCCTCCGGGTGGGCCAGCTCTCAGATGGCCCGAGGCTGGACTTGGGGCTCATTTTTCACCTCCGGCCCCTGATCAGCTCTGGCCTTTGGGCCTCACCAGGAGGAACCCAGAGGCCAGGTGAGCAGGGGTCTTTCCCCATGTCTCTCCTGAGGGGGTGGGGATGCTCCCAGACAGGTGGCAGTTGCTGGGTGTCGTGGCTTCCCCTGTCCATCTCTCCTCATCTCATCCTCCTAAAGACCCTCAGCTTTAACCCACCCCCTGCAGAGCAATCCCTGTCCCTGGGGGGCCCTTTGGCCTCTCAGAGGGGTGCCATACCTGGGAGCCTGGACCCCCCCACCAAGGGCAGGCTGCAGCTGTGCACCAGGCCCCCTATTACCTGCCACTGTGGGGACTGGAAACTGGGAGAGGTGACATACCTGGCCCTGTGGTGGGAGAGCTGACATGCAGCTATCTGACCCTAAAACCATGCCCCTCCCCACTCTTAGCCCTATGTCCCCTCTGTATAGTGGGGGACCTGGGTCCCTTTTCCAGCACTGATGTTCTAAGGCCCTGTGAGGGGACCTGCACCTGGGTGGTTTGGGTCTTGGTGGGGAGGGGGCTGATTTGCCTGCTGCCCCCAGTGGCCACCCTCTCTACTGGTGGCGAGGGCCAGGAAGGGCCAGGGATGCATCCAGGGTCCCACAGGGAACCCAGGCAGGACAGATGGGGCAGGCTGGGTGGGTTTAGGAAAGGCCTCGGCTGTTTCCAGCTGTTGCAGATGTGCTCCCTCCTGGGTTTCCATGCGGATTCCTTTCCGCCTGGGGACTGTAGGGGCCAGTCACAGCAGGGGAGTGAGACTAGGCCCCTCCTTGACTGCAGACCCCCCATCAGTGGAACAGGAGCGGTGCAGAGTCTATTCCCTGTTCTCCCAGATTCAGGGGCACCAGCTTCCTTGGCCCAGGCCTGGAACAGGTCACCCCGGGAGGGCCCCTCAGGAAGACGCCGGGGCTGTGGCTTTGGGTGGGGCCTGCGGCCTCTGTTGGGAGCCCAGCATCTGGAAGCCATCAGGCCACGGGTGGCGGTGTTGCTGGGGAGGGCCAGGGAGGGGGACATGCCTCCTCCAGGCCACACACAGGCCCACCCCTGGGGAGCAGTGGCCTTGGGCCCACAGGCTCTGCCTCCCACCACCGCCCCCCAGCCTGCAGCCTGGCCCCTCCCTCGGCTGCCTTCTCCCACCCCACCGGCCGCTGCCCCTGCCGCAGGCATTAAGGTTGCCCACAGCGTGCTGGGAGCCACTTCTCTGCCACAGGGTGGTCTGCCTCTTGGAGTGGGTGGGTTTGCAGCTGAACTGAGCCCAGGGCCTGCTGGCCTGGTGTCCTCTTTGGGGAGTGAGTAGTACCTGTCTTTTCTCTGTGAAGTCTTAGCCTAGGGGGCTTGTGGCTGGAGACACGGCTGTGGGATGGGACGGGGAGGGGCGACCTCTTCCTTGGTGCTGGGGTGGCAAACCCTGGCATGCTGAAGGAGGTGGTGCAGCTGGACAGCCAGGACCTCAGAGGTGGCCCAGGAACGGGTGTCTCAGGAGATTGTTGTCTGGGGCCCACCTGCAACAGAATCCAGCAATTAGCCATGCAGGTTTCTGGGCTCCACGCAGACCTGCTAGCCAGACTCAGGCTGGCACCCGGGTGTTTTTGGCAGCCACACAACTCGGGGAACCTCTGTGCTAGAGAGCCCTCTTCCTGCGAAACAAGGGGGGGGGCCTAGATTCTGAGTCGGTTCTGAGTCTCTACCTGCTGCCAGCTGTTTCAATCTGCCTGGGTGTCCCAGAGGGGGCCCCTCCATCACCCTCTGGTGGTGATCCATTTGGGTATAGGCATTAGGCAGTGGGGGTGGGGAGGAAGGATGCAGGTTACACTTGGGGTCCTCTGGAGATGAATTATAAAGACAGGGGCCCATTGGGTACAGGGCACAGAGGGTTCCTAGCTTGAACCTGTCCCTGTCCCTCCTGGCAGCCTTGCCAACATTCCACTGACCCCTGAGACTCAGCGGGACCAGGAGCGGCGGATTCGGCGGGAGATTGCCAACAGCAACGAGCGGAGGCGTATGCAGAGCATCAACGCTGGCTTCCAGTCCCTCAAGACCCTCATCCCCCACACAGATGGAGAGAAGCTCAGCAAGGTAGGCCAGCGCCGGAAGGCTTCCTGGAGGAGGTGGCTTGAGAGGGGAGAAGGGAGGGAGCTCTGGCAAACACTGCCAGCTTCACTCTCTGTCCCTCTCACCCTCAGGCAGCCATTCTCCAGCAGACAGCGGAGTACATCTTCTCCCTGGAGCAGGAGAAGACCAGGCTGCTGCAGCAGAACACACAGCTCAAGCGCTTCATCCAGGTACCCCGGAGGAGGCCGCCCTCACCTCCGTGCCCTGCCCTCGTCCCAGCTCCCTCTGGCCACAGGCATCCCTGGGCCCCAGCCACTGGCCTGCGACTCATGAGTGCCTGCAGGTCCCACCTTGCCCACGGACTCGCCTACCTCAGGCACTTGTCTTCCTGCCTGAGCCTTAGTTTCCCCACTGGTCCAGTGTGGCGGAGTGGGCTCTGGAAGGAACCAGGCAACTGTTCCGGCAAGCGTGTCCATCAGCTTCCCTTCCTGGCTGTTTAGCCGGTTTATTGGATTTGCAGATGGACTCCCTAGTGAGGACCCACCTGTGTCGTTTAGCTCTGGGGGCTGCAGTGGGCCCCTTGATCTCCATGGGGGTGCTGGTGGGTGTGTGGGGTGTCGGGCACACTCACTGACCCCTTGGGGTCCCCAGGAGCTGAGCGGCTCGTCCCCAAAGCGACGGCGGGCGGAGGACAAGGACGAAGGCATCGGCTCGCCGGACATCTGGGAGGACGAGAAGGCGGAGGACCTGCGGCGCGAGATGATCGAGCTGCGGCAGCAGCTGGACAAGGAGCGCTCGGTGCGGATGATGCTGGAGGAGCAGGTGAGGCCGCGGCCCCTGCCGGGCCGCACGGGCTGCAACTGGCGAGGAGCAGGGGTTCGGTCCACTCTTTCTGCTGTCCTTGGGTTTTGGGGCATCTATAGGAGCGCATGCTCCTTGCCAGGCCTAGGAGTGAGGGGCAAGTTGGACAGGTCCCTAACCTTGGGGGTCACTGTCTGCTTAGGGGTGAGGGGAGATCAAAGGATCTTACAGGTAAAAATGCAGCCGTGTGGCACCAGGGGTTATTAGCCTTGGTTTCTCAGGGGTGCCCCGTGGTTTCTCCATGGAAGTGGGAGGTCGAGTCCCAGAGTTAACCAGGCAAAGGGGGAGAAGTTAATTCCAGGCAGAGGGAACAGCAAAGACAAAGGCCTAGGGGCAGATAGGAAGGAGGAAGCATGTCCCCATGGAGGCCTTGGTGGGAGGTGAGATGAGGCCTCAGGGGCCATGGTGGGGACTTTGGTCTCTACCCTGAGGAGGGTGCACCCTGGGTGAGGGCTTTCAGCAGGGGTGAACGCTGCTGCTCCACCCCTAGGTGCGGTCCCTCGAGGCCCACATGTACCCGGAAAAGCTCAAAGTAATCGCACAGCAGGTGCAGCTGCAGCAGCAGCAGGAACAGGTGCGGCTGCTGCACCAAGAGAAGCTCGAGCGGGAACAGCAGCACCTGCGGACCCAGGTGAGCAGGAGGTGCCGGGGCCTGCGCGTGGGGCTCTGGGGAGAGAGAGGGGCTAGGGTGTCTTGCATGGCTGGAAGCCCCTCCCTAGGCCGCCTCGTCTTGGTTTCTTCATGTAAGAGGAGGTGGGAGCTTATATACTGGCCAGCCCCCATGAACAAGGGAGAAGTCTCTGGACAAGCTCTGAGGGCTTCTGTCTTGCAGCTCCTGCCCCCTCCGGCCCCAACCCACCACCCCACGGTGATTGTGCCGGCACCACCCCCCCCTCCCTCCCACCACATCAACGTCGTCACCATGGGCCCCTCCTCGGTTATCAACTCCGTCTCCACATCGAGGCAAAATCTGGACACCATCGTGCAGGTATCTGGGCTCAGGGATGGGGCAGCCTGTGGGATTGCACTCTGGGAACAGGCTCTTCAGGGGAGAATAGAGAGTGAGGGTGGGAGGGGAGCCAGCTGGGGCTTGGGAGGGAGAGGGTGAAGGTCCAGAAGCTGGGTGGCTTTCCCTCTCTGCATCACATTGTGTGCGGAGAACGTGAGGACAGAGAGCTGGGCAGGGCCCACCAGGCTGCCATTCCTTTCCTCGGTATAGGGTTTGCTGGGAGTCTTTTGCTCCCAGAGTCCCCTGAGTACAGAGTTCCTGCATCCAGCTCTTGGGTTTGTCTAGAACTTTCTTTTTTTCCTTCCTTCCTTCCTTCCTTTCCTTCCTTTCCTTCCTTTCCTTCCTTTCCTTCCTTTCCTTCCTTCCTTTCCTTCCTTTCTTCCTTTCCTTTTCCTTCCTTCCTCTTCTCTTCTCTTTTCTTTTTTCTCTTTTCTTCCTTTCTTTCCCCCTTTCCCTTTCCCTTCCCTTTCCTTCCTTATGTTGCCCAGGCTAGAGTGAGTACTGTGGCATCAGCTCAGCTCACAGCAACCTCAAAGTCTTGACCTTGAGTGATCTGTCCGCCTCGGCCTCCCAGAGTGCTAGGATTACAGGCCTGAGCCACCGCGCCCGGCCTGTCCAGAACTTTCTCTCACCTCTATCTCCCAGGACCTGGGGTGGGGATGGGGGTGAGGGTAGCAGTGCCTGGGTGATAGTTATGCCTCCTACGGAGAAGAAACTAGGATATCAGGTCTGCGGGTCAGACCTGAAGTTCCAGCTGCACCCAGTCTTAGACAAGACTTCTTGGGAGACCCGACAACATCAAAAAAAAGAAAAAAGTAAATAACTAAACCAAAACAGGAAAAAATACCTATCAACTCCCTAGAACTTTAGTTGCATGTAAACCTAGCAAACTGCATAATACAATTAATAACAAAGGCCTTGAGTATGTTAATAGGCAAACTTTAAAATACATAAATATGTGAAAGATAATTTCTAAGCAGCACTGGGACTATTGTCTTTCCAGAGGGGTTTTCAGTGTAACAGAGGCGTTTTCTAAGGTTTGTTTCCCTGGACTCTGGCGGGCCTCTTGCTGCTTTGCCAGGCTTATTTCTGGACATTTCTATGTATGTGTTTTGGGGAGATAGCGGCTGGCTGAGGCCCCGCTGCCTCCTGGCCAGCCGAGTGTCCCCAGCCGAGCCTCGTCAGTGACCTGTCCCCGTCCAGGCGATCCAGCACATCGAGGGCACCCAGGAGAAGCAGGAGCTGGAGGAGGAGCGGCGGCGAGCCGTCATCGTGAAGCCCCTCCGCACCTGCCCAGAGGCCCACACCTCCGACACCGCCTCAGACTCCGATGCCTCTGACAGCGACGCCATGGACCAGAGCCGGGAGGAGCCGTTGGGGGACGGGGAGCTTCCCTGACCACCCCCCCAGCCCTCCTCTCCCTTCTGGGGGCTGGAGGGGGCCGGGGCAGCAACAGGAAGAGACGTGGGTGAATGAGTGAGAAATTTTTACAAAATTACGATGTCATTTGGGTCTCTTTTATGACCTCTTTTTCAATACTGTAAATCGACCTTTGAACGAAGCCACCCAACCCGAGGTCCCGGGGCTGGGGTGGCCCAGAGTGTGTGGGAGAATCGGGACCCCAGGGCTGGGCCTCGGCCCTCGGGGCTGGGGAAGCTGACACTGAGGTGCCTGGCCTCTCTCCGCCAAAAAGCATTTTTTCCTTTAAATATGTTTTTGGGAACAGGGAAAATCAAACAAAACCCCAAGGAATTTCTTCCCTCCCCAGAGCCAGCCCTGCGACTGTCAGTCTTACTCCCCTGCCCTCTTTTTGGTTTTCTTCTTTCTCCTTTAAGCACTTACATGGGTTGGGGGTCAGGCTGCGCTGGGGCTTTCTGGGGGTTCCGGGGTCCAAATTACTTCTCGGTTGGGGTTTGCTGCTGCCCTTCTCCCCTCCTCCTCCCCGTCTCAGCACTAGGACTCACCACTCTCCACCCCCGCCCTGCCCCACCCCTCCCTTCCCCGTCTTTCACCCTGAAATGTCTTTGTCTTTCTCTTTGTTTTGTTTGTTGTTGGTTTATTTTTTTGGTTTTATTTTTGGTTTCTGTTTTTGTTTTTTTTTTTTTACAATTTTGAGGTCTTTGTGTTCAAGGAGAAGCTATTATATTTTGTTAAGAAAGTGGGGGGAAAAAACCAAGAGGCCACTGTGCCTTTGTAAAGAAACAAAATAAAGTTTGTACTTTGTTTTTTAGATTCTGTGTCTCTGGGTGTGGGCTGTCCTGGGGACACAGGCAAGGCCACCTGGGCTTATAGTAAAGGGGCTCTCAGGCCCACCGGGGGGCACTGGATGTGGGTGAGCAGGATGAGTCCCCCAACTTGCGTGTGGTTTTGTGATCAGAAATTGGAGTCCTTGGATTCCTTTGGGTTTTCTGGGAAGATGGGAGGTGGTGTTGGGTGGGAGGAGTGGCTCTCCTCTTTCATGAGAGACAAGGAGGGAATGACCAACCAAGCCATAGGGTCCTAACTCCTGGAGAAAGGACACAGGTGTCAGAGACCAAGTTGATCCCTAAGAGTTGCCACTTCCTTGGCTTGTGTAATCTCCCTGAGTCTCAGTCCCCTCATCTACAGAAAGGAAAGAAGCACTCATACACCCTCGTCCCCCATTGTGTGGTGCTGAGGTCCTGGAGTTGTTCTGCCAGGGGTCAGGTCCACCTTGGACAAACCACTTTCTCTAAGCCTCGATTTCCTCTCCTGAAAATTGGAGATGATAATGACACAAAGGCAGTGGATCTTACTGGGAGTGAGGTGGATCCTTTAAGTCCCTTAATCATCTACGGCCAGCGATCACTTTACCATGTGGCGGGCTCAACCTGCTTGCTGTACCTCACACTCAGGTGGCAAGTGCACAGAGACTGAGGCCGGAGTAAAAGCTCATTCACATCTCACTTCCCGCTGTCTCTGGACGTGAGCTCATCAAATAGAAAGGAGCATGCTCATTTTTTTTTTTTTTTAATTTTTAGACTTTTCTTCTTAGATGAAATTCACATAACAAAGTTTGCCATTTTACAGTGAACAATTAGTATAGTCATAATGTCATGCAGCCTACCTAGTTCTAAAACATCTCCATCACTGGAAAATGAACCCCTTACTCTTCAAGTCACTTTCATTCCTCTTCTCCCAGGCCCTGGCAACCACCAATCTGCTTTCTGGTTTTAACATATTTAAAAAACTAAAGTAATTACACTCAGTGAAATTCCCACCTTTTGGTTTTTGGTTGTGTGAGTTTCTACAAATGCATACAGTTCCAGAACCAGCACCATCAGATGGGAATGAGCTCCCTGTCTCTGCTGCTCTTCGAGCCCCTTTGTGGTCAATCCAGCTGCTGGCATCTATTCTCTGCTGCTGTAGTTTTGCCTTCTCCAAAATGTCGTATAAATGAAATCATACAGACTTTTGAGTCTGGCTTCTTTCACTTAGCACTATAATTTTCTCTCTCGGAGCGTGTCCAGGTAAATTCACATAGGATGTGGGCCAGCAGAGCGGCCCCTTTCGGCCAGGTGCGAGACTGCAGGCCCGACGGGCTCCGGGCAGCTGCTAAGAGGACCAACAGAGGGCGCTGAGGGGCTTGCTCAGGTCCCACAGGCCGGAGGCGGGGCCTGGGGGCGGGGCCAGGGAAATCCCCCTTCCCGGGCCCGCCCCCCACCCCCGCGCCCGGCAGTGGGAGGTGGTCTCGCTCGCAGGCGGCGGAAGTCAGGGGCGCGGCTGCGGCCCCGCCCCTTCCCGGACTGCCCCACCTCGCGCTCGGCGCGCATGCTCTTTGGCACCTCAGGCCGCCTCGCGCGCGCGCTCCCGCCGGCACGCTCGTCTGGCCCCTCCCCGGCGCCCGCCCACTCACGCGCGTCCGCGCGCGCAGGTGACACGCGTGAGGGAGAAGGTTCCGGAAGCCACTGTAAAACAGGCAAGAAACAGGGGACACGAATTAAGTTAACACAGTTACTCTTTACCCGAAGTGCCCGAAACACCGTCATTTCCGCATGTGCGGTGAATAGGAGGAACGAAGTCGCTCGTTCTCCTTCCCTGAGGCCTGGAGCCGCGGCGTCCGTCCCGCCCGCGCGGGTCCCGGCCGCGCGTCCTGTGGCAGGAGACAGGTGGGCGGCCCTGGGCCCCGCGCCCAGCCCGGGAGGCTGAACATCAGGTTTGGGGGACGCGGAGGTAGGGCAGGAGGGATACGACCGGTGCAACGTCCCGCACAACCCGTGTCTAAAAGCCTCTATGAATTTTCATAAACGGAACACACACCCATATAGCCAGCTCCCCACCAAGCCCCAGACGCCCCCTGATGCTTTCTTCCTGCCCCACTGTTCCTCAAGTGGCTTATATTCTCTTACACTTTAAAAATTTTGAAATAATTACGGAAACGTACAGGGAGATCACCCAGCCTCCTCCAGCGTTTGCATCTTGCGTAACTACAGCACATCACAGAAACCAGGTAATTGACACGGGTGCTGTCCACGGGGCTTATTCAGATTTTACCAGTTTTATTTACGTGCTCTCATTCACGTGTGTTGTATGTACTTCTCTACTGTGTCACACCAGCAATGTATCAGAGTTCCAGTTGGTCTGCCTCCTTAATGGCACTTAGCACTGTCAGATTATTATTGTAATTTTAGGCATTATGGTTGGTGTATAGTGGAATCTCACTGTGGTTTTAATTTCTATCACCATAGATTAGTTTTACCTGTATTAGAACTTCATATAAATTATAACACATATGTACTCTTTTTGTTTGTTCTTTGCTCAGCATAATGTGTCAGATTCATTTATGTTTTCGTATATATCAGCAGTTTGTTCATTTTACTGCCAGGTACTATTCCATTGTGTCAATATACCAGTTTGTTTATCCATTCATCTAGTGATGGACATTTAGGTCGTTTCCAACTTATGGCTGTTATGACTATATTTTAGTAGTTACCGTCCCCCAAATGCATTGTGCCAGTTTTTCTTCCTGCCAACAACCAGCCTGTTAGGTGGTAAAGTGGCAGTTCAGGAGAACTGTCCCAAGCATGTGTCAGTGACCCTCTTTGGTGCTGGGTTTTTTTGTTTGTTTGTTTTTTTAAGAGACAAGGTCTCACTCTGTCACCCAGGCTGGTGGTGGCACAAACAAAGTTCACTATACCTCAAACTCCTGGGCTCAAGTCATCCTCCTGCCCCAGTCTCCCCGATTAGCTGGGACTAGAGTACAGTGGTATCATAGCTTACGGCAACTTCAAACTCCTAGGCTCAAGTGATTTTCCTGCCTCAGCCTCCTGAGTATCTGGGACTACAGGTGCACACTGCTTCACCTGGCTAATTTTTGTATTTTTTGTAGAGAGGGGGTCTTGCTATGTTGCTCAGGCTGGTCTCAAACTCCTGGCCTCAAAGATCCTCATGCCTTAGCTTCCCAAAGTGGTTAGGATTACGGGTGTGAGCCACCACACCCAGCTGGTTGTTTCTTTGGGAATGAGGCTAGGCATTCTTGGTTCCTGGTGACCTCCTCTGCTGTATTTTAAGGTTCTCTGTTAGGGATAAACTTCATGGAAAATTTGTCTGCTCCAAGAATGTTCTGGAGGATTGTTACATTATCCTGTGTGCTCTTTTTTTTGAGACAGAGTCTCACTCTGTTTCCTGGGGTAGAGTCCAGTGGCGTCAGCCTAGCTCACAGCAGCCTCAAACTCCTGGGTTCAAGCAATCCTGCTGCCTCAGCCTCCCGAGTAGCTGGGACTACAGGCATGTGCCACCATGCCCGGCTAATTTTTTCTATATACTTTTAGTTGGCCAATTAATTTTCTTTCTATTTTTAGTAGAGACGGGGTCTCACTCTTGCTCAGGCTGGGTTTGAACTCCTAACCTTGAGCAATCCGCCTGCCTCGGCCTCCTAGAGTGCTAGGATTACAGGCGTGAGCCACCGCGCCAGCCTCCTGTGCGCTCTTTAGGCGGATTCTCAGAAGAAATTCTTGTTGGGTTATTGGATCTCAGTGGCAGAAATAATTTGACTTCTCCTAAGCATTTGGTTCTTATTTTAAGGACACTGAATTGGGCAAGTGGTCAAGTTACACACAAGTGAGGTTCTTAAATATATAGTGTCATTTTTTTTTCTGTAAGTCTTACTAATAGCTTCTGCTACTTGCAATTTGTGCTTTCTTGCTATATTTTATGAATTCTTGGGAGCCATCTTCATACTTTCCTGGCATGGGGTTGGTTATAACGAACACATGCCCCTTGTGCCATGATTTGGGGGCATCTTTGGCCGTACAGCAGAACAATGTCCCAGCTCTGTTAGATGTTTGAAGGGCCATCTAGCAGAAGAGGGGGGCCCTTCCTGTGACCTTGGCCTCCTTAGCAGTTGACTCACTGGCTCCCGACCAGTATGTAAAGCACATACAAATCCTCAAGCAACTTGGAGCTGGCTGGCCATGTTGTCCTTAGCTTCAGATTTTTTTGACTCTGGTTCCACCCTGTCTCCCCCACCCCTGCCCATCCTACTGTCCCTTCTTTATCCCACTGCCTCTCTCTGCTTTCCTTGGTGCTGTGTGGTCTTGTAGCATTTGTCTTTTTTTTTTTTTTTGAGACAGAGTCTTACTTTGTTGCCCAGGCTAGAGTGAGTGCCGTGGCGTCAGCCTAGCTCACAGCAACCTCAAACTCCTGGGTTCAAGCAATCCTGCTGCCTCAGCCTCCCGAGTAGCTGGGACTACAGGCATGCGCCACCATGCCCGGCTAATTTTTTCTATATATATTAGTTGGCCAATTAATTTCTTTCTATTTTTAGTAGAGACGAGGTCTCGCTCTTGTTCAGGCTGGTTTCAAACTCCTGAGCTCTAGCAATCTGCCCGCCTCGACCTCCCAGAGTGCTGGGATTACAGGTGTGAGCCACCACGCCCAGCCTAGCATTTATTTGTCTTTTCACTCTCTCAAGTTCTTCTGCTTGTTCTCCCTTTCCCTACAAATCCTGGGGCAGGGGTGGGGTTAATGCCATCCTTTTCCTTGGTCCCTTCTCTTCTCTTGCCCTGCTGAATTGCGAGTTTATTTTGTTGATTGACAAGAACGTGTGCTGACAGAGAGGAGGGGATAGGACTGGGGCTCACAGCAGGACCAGCCCTAAGTCTTGCAGCTGTAGAAAGGAATGAGCTCCCTAGCCTGGCTCTCCCCCCACCACACCACTGATTAGAAAAGGAGCTAAGAGTGACAGTTGCAGAGTTCCCTGAATTAGGGTGTCCAAATGATAGGTTCCTGCAGGCTGCAGCCAGTCTTGGTGGACAGCCTCAGAATTAAATTAAATAGAAAACAGGCAAGTGATTCATTCAAGAAGGTTGCAGGTGCTGCACATACCTCAGAGATTATTCTATTGATAAATGTATCTCTTCCATTATCTTCTGCCTAGTGGGAGATACAGACAGTGCTCTGAAAATTCTGGTTGTAAAGAGAATTAACACAAATCTGCTGTTCTCTTGTAGGTGAACGAAATACAGGGGCAGCTTGCTTGTGAACTTGGGTCCTTCTAACCTATAATTTCCAAGATAAATGGGAATATACTTTTTTTTTTAAGAGACAGGGTCTTGCTCTGTTGCCCAGGCTGGAGTGCATGGTGTCATCATAGCTCGCTGCAGCCTCAAACTCCTGGGCTCAAGTGATCCTCCTGCCTCAGCCTCCCGAGTAGGTGGGACTACGGATGTGTGCCACAATGTCCAGCTGATGTTTCTATTTTTAGTAGATGGGATCTCTCTCTTGCTCAGGCTGGTTTTGAACTTCTGAGCTCAAGCAGTCTTCCTGCTTTGGTCTCTCATAGTGCTAGGATTACAGGTGTAAGCCACTGCGCCTGGCCCAGTCGACTGTTTTAAATGTTAAAGATACCTTCACGGCAACATGAGACTGGTATCTGATGTTGGCAGAACTGATGCCGTAGCCTAGCCAAGTTGACACATTAACCATCACTATTAAGTGCTCTGCAGTCTGATCTATAGATTAATTATAATTCCAATTAAAATCCATGAAGGCTTTAAAAAAAATTGACAGACTGATTCTAAAATTCATATGGAAGTTGAGAGGAACTAGAATTTTGTCAGTGTAGAATTTTGAGAAAGAAGAACAAGGTTGGAGGATTCCTGCTACCTCATTTCAAAACTTACTACTAGGAAGTCACAGTAATCAAGACAGTGTAAAGAAGTGTAAGAAGTGTACACAAAAAGTGTAAGAAGACCTGTGCAAGAACAGACACATAGATCAATGGGGTGGAATATAGCCCAGAAATAGACTTACATGTATATCATCAATTTTTTTAAAAAGGTCCAAAGGCAATTCATTGGCAAAAGGATAGTCTTTTCAACAAAGGGTGCTGGGAAAACTAGATACATATGTAAAAATCTAAACTATGTTCCATTTCTTACAACATATAAATAAATAATATTAAATGGATCACAGGTCTAATTGTAAAACTTAAAACTATTACACTTCTGGAAGAAAATAGAAAAAAATCTTTGTGATCTTGGGTTAAGCAAAGAGTTCTTAGATATGACACCAAAAGCATAATTCATAAAAGAACAAATTGATAAATGGGGCTTGTTGTAAATGAAGGACTTGTGCTCTTTGAAAGGCACTTCAGTGAATGAAAAGATGGGATACAGTACACTATTGTATGTCACTAACACACTTAATGAAAAGACAGGTCACAGATGAGGAGAAAATATTTGCAAATTATATACCTGATAAAGGGCTTAAATTGAAACTAATGAGATACTACTACACACTTATTAGAATGACTAAAGTTAAAAAGACTGACCTCACCAAGTACTGGTGAGGATTGGGGAAGCCTGGAACCCTCATGCACCCTTGGAATGTAAATGATAAGATCATCTAGAAAAAAACTCAGATACCTATCTCATGACCCAGCCATTTCACTCCTGGGCATTTACCCATGAGAAATGAAACCATATGTCCATCTGAATATACAAATATTCAAGGAGCTTTATTTGTAATAGCCCAAACTTGGAAGCAACCCAAATGTTCATCAACAGGTGAATTGCATGGTGGTCTGTCCATACGATGAAATACTGTTCAATAATAAAAAGGAATGAGCTATCGATACATGCTACAACACAAATCTCAAAATGATTATTCTGAGTGAAAGAAGCACTTAGAAAAAAACACACATAAGCTGGGTGCTTGCCTGTAGTCCTAGCTACTGGGAGGCTGCAACAGGAGGATTGCTTGAGTCCAGGAGTTCAAGGACAGCCTAGGCAGCACAGTGACATCCTGTCTCTTAAAAAAAAAATAACACACTATGATTCCATTTATAGCAAAGTCTAAGAAATGCAAACTACTGTACAGTGACAGAGAAGATCAGTGTTTGCCTGGGAATGAGTAGCAGGGAGGGACAGTGAAGGGACATGAGGAAAATTTCAGGGGTGAGGAATCTGGTCCTTATCTTGATTGTGGTGATGGCTACACAGTTAAATGCATACGTTAGTATTTATCAGATTGTACCCTTACATATCCGTTGTGCGGTGTGTGTTGATCACACCTCAACAAAGCTGTTTAAAGATCTCTCAAGCACCTAGCATGGAACAGATGCCAGCTTTACTTTTAGGTCCCTTCCTCCTTGGCCAGCTTCTACCTCTCCCCCTGCCAGTGACACCATTCCTCCGTGCTAGTCAGCGTCTGCTTTCCCTTGTCTTCTTACAGCTGTCTTTCTGGGCCATCATGTGCCATTAGGAAAACTGCATCAGATGGCACTCTGCAGAGGTGACTGAACGTTCTGGAACCTCTGCGCCATTGGAAATGGATCTCTGTTGCTGCACCCTCTGACTTCCACCACTACCTCAGACACATCTTGCAGTGTCCCTGTCTTCCTCTGGTCCTCACTCTCTCTTCTAGAGGCTGGGACGGTTGTGCTCCCAGACGTTGACCTCAAAGGTCAGATGTCACAGGTTTTCCTTAACCGATCATTCTCTAGAATGTGTATCAGTGGCTATTAAATAGGATTTCTTTTGATTTGCCTGCAACATTTCCTTCCAGCAGAGGTGTGCCAAAGTCTCCGACCTGCCTCAGACTTGAGGTCAAGGTAGTACCAGTTCTGGCAAGACTCAGGTTCCTAACTCCTAGACCCCAGCCCACTTGATCCCTGTTACCCCCACCCCATATGCCCCATGTCATGTGATCTCAGGGCTGCTGGGCGGTAGGGAAAGAGAATCCAGCCCGGCCCTGCCTTCTGGGGATGGCAGCTGGGACAGTGGAGGCCCCCCAGCACAGCCTGCCGGGGTCTGGGCGTCTTCCCCACCGTGCCCGCCCAGTTGCCCCAGTGACTGTGTGACCCTTCTCCCTGGCCCCGCCCCGCCTGCGCCCTATAAATAGAGGTACAGAGCAGCTGGGCTCTCTTGGCAGTCACCATGAGGGTGCGGGTCCTGCTCTGCTGCCTGGCGGCTTCGCTCCTGCTCTCAGGACAGGCAGGTATGTCCCACTCTGGCACCGGCCAGGCCCAGACTGTACCCCCAGAGTTCCACCCCTGCCCAGGTTTTCTGTTTACCAGGCTAGGGTGGGCGGGGCCTGCCTCTAACCCCTGCTCCCTGCTGGTCTCACTGTCCTCACCCTTCTCTCCCTGTGGCAAACAGGAGCAGGTGCTGGGGAGAAGGGCAGTGAGGGCTCCCAGAGAGGCCTGAGAAAGAGGAAGTGGCAAGCTGAGGGAGGTGGCCAGACCTGAGGCCTAAGCTGGGGGTCAGAGAGAGGAGTGGCCAGTTAATACTGGGGAGAGGGCCCCAAAAGTCAAGGCTGGGGAAGGCTCTGAGATGGACAAGGTGACGCAGTCCTGGAGCTGGAGATTGTCAGGAGACCCTCCTGCCTGGTGGGAGATGGGTGGAGGTCTGGACTCCAGCTGGAATGGGTTTGCATGATTGAGGCAGAGGGGACACAGTGGGCAAAGTTGGAGTCATTTTGGGAACAGTGAGGCAGAGGTGGAGGTGGTGTTTTGAAAGGATCCAACAGCTGGCGGTCGGGCTGGCGACAGTATTGGGCAGAGTTCAGGAGAGGAATGGGAGCCACTGTGGAATGGGGCCTCTGCTGCTTGGGGGACCTTCCTGGGGGGCCTCAGGCCCTGGGCTTGGGCTTCCTGTCATACCTCAGCACTCTGGGTAGCGGGAGTGGTGGCTTGGGTTGCATGGGGGTTATTTATAGCCTGTGGAGGGGACACCAGATCATTTTGCCACCTCTCTAGTTTCCAAGGCTCTTGAGGCTGGGCTGGGCTCCCCTTTAGGATGCTTCGGGGCTGCTCCAGGGATCCCTCTAGGGATCTAGGACTGCCGCTTTGTCTTTGCCCAACTTTCTGTCTGCACTGGGCCCAGCCCTTGGTCTTTGCACCTGAGACCATGGAGGCCTGAGTCCAGCCTCAGGTCTCTGAGTTTGAGTAGGGGCTGCAGGGCACAGTCCCAGAAAAGAGGGCAGGCAGGGGGCAGGAACAAAAGCCATTCCTTTGGGGGTTCAAGATGTAAGGTGGGGAACTCCGGCTGTTGCATGTGCTGGGCCCTGCCCTTGTCTGCCCTTGAGTTAATTTGGGCTCTGCGGAGCTACAGTGGCTCAAGTGGTGAGTGTTCCAAGTGGCTGTCAGGTGGCTAAGTATGGAAACAGCCGTGTAATTGGATCCTGAGCCCCAGGCCACTGCCACCCTCCCCTCGCAGCCCCTCCTCTGCTCCAGCCCAGCCCAGGCCCAGCTGCCACCTTGCTGAGCTTCCACATGGCAGGGCCTCGGGAATTTTTAGCCTTTTAGGGATATCCTTTATCTTTCCTCCCACCAAGGGAACTGGACATCTGGAATGTTCTGTGTGCCTTGCTAGGGCTCTTGCTGTGGGGAAAAGAGGCAGGCAGGTGCTTTGCGTTTAGGTCCTCTCTCTCTGCTTCCTTTCCTTTCCCGGCCCCGCCATGTGCATTTGCCTTGGGTCTGGCTGCCAGCGTGGAAGCTCCCCTGCTTTCTCTAGCCACCATTTGGGCTGTGGATTTTGTCATTAATCTGTTCCAGTTGTAGATTGCACACTGTCCCCTGCACCTGGTGGGAGGTGCCACCCACAGGGCTGGCTTCCTCACACCCCCGTAATGATAGTACTTCCTAGTGGTCAATTTCTCCCCAGAATTGTGCCACCCCAGTAAATGCCACCCTACCCACAGGTAGCACCTTTGCTCCTGACTTCTTCCCACCCCAGGGCTGTGTCCTTATTTCCATCCCCACTGTGCTCGCCTCTTGGCTGGGTGGTAGCAGATGTCACTAACTTTCTTCCCGCCCACTGCCTAGGGTGGGGCCCTACAGAATTTCTCTTCCTTCTTTTTTCCCCATGTTGGGCTGGGCAGTGGGCTCCACAGCCCCCTCCTCCCATCCTCCTTTGAGGAGATCGAGTGCCCTCCATCACTGGCCGTCAGTCACCAGTGCCAATACCAGGACTGCAGTGAGCAGCCAGGCCCTGCACCCCCTGACCTGTCACCCTTGGTCTTGTATAACTGCCCAGGTCCTGCTTTTTGTTTTGGGCACCTGGCTTGGGGACAGGCCTGCTCAAGGATGGGAGACAGAACCCTGGAGATGGTTCGGTCAGTCTCCTTGTCCAGATGAGAGAAGGAAACCCAGAGAAATGAAGAGACTTAACTGAGGTCAGCCGGTAGGTCAGAAGCAGAGGCACACCTGGGCTAGGGCTGCTCTCACCCAGCCAGGGTTCCTCTCCCTGCCTCGGCCTGTCTTTGACAGCCCTTGCCTGGACTCCTGCACCTCTCTCTGCCTGTCAGGTGTGTGCAAAGGGGGCGGAATGGGGTGGTGGGTGAGGCTGCCCAGGGGAAGCTTCCCCAGGGTTGCAGGGTGAAGAGCTATGCTTTCGGTCTTCCCTGAGAGTGGATGGTGCCGAGAGAGCATTCTTTGGGTTTAAGCCGTTGATGTTTATCACTGAAGGCTGAATTTGGGGCATCTTTGCTTCTTGCTGTCCTTCCTGGTGCTTGATACAGAGATGGTGGACCTGCTGGTTCTGTGTCCGTCCATCCCTCATCCTCCTCCACATCCAGCCTAGCCATGGTTTGCAGACTTTCCAGTCTGCTGTCCCCAGCCCCGCCATCCCAGTGGCACATGGGAGGTGCATGCTGGGGTTGTCCATCTGTGAGTTCCCAGGGCCAACCTGCCCTGCCATGAGAGAGAGGGTGGGGGCTGACTCAGGACACCGCCTTCCCACCCCTCCTCGCCTACCCCAGGCTGGTTATTTCCAGAAAGAGGCCAATGTTCCAGTTTCATCAACAGGGCAACTCAGCTGCTGCATCTACCATGGGAGGGCTGCTGAGAGAGAATAGTGAGCTCAGGGGTGTGGGGGAGGGAGAGGCCCCAGAAGCCTCTCCAATCCCTGAAGCTGCATTTCCAGCTAGTTCCCTGACTTTTGGCTCGGTGCAGCTGGGTGAGCCCAGAGGCAACATCTAGTCTCAGTTTGCCACATTGAGTTTGTGGAACACCAGCCTGGGATATGCAAATGGATTCATCTCCATCAGAAAGTGACACCTTCCTCCGTGGCCTGTGAACTGCAGTTTGGGAAATGCTGGTTTTGTCCCATGTCAGGGTGTTACAGTGAAGGTCAGATGGCTTGTTCGTGGTAGGCCAAGCTGGAATCCAGTTCTCTGCACTCTGTGGCCAGTGCTTTTGTCCCCTCATCCCCCAAGGGTGGTCCCAGTGAGGCCAGTTGCATCTAGTTGGCCGTTAGGTGCTCACTGGCTGTGGTGGGCTGGGAGGCAGGCTAATCCCCACGGACATGGAAGGAGGACAGCTGTTTCCTGTGGGACCAGGGCTAGGTGCAGTGCATCCTGGCTGGAACAAGGGTGGCAGCCGGGGGAGCAGGAAGGGATGGGGTCCTGCTGCTGTGGGATGCTGCTGTAGTTCCTGGGAATGTTCCAAACCCAAGTTCAGGCCTCCTCATGGCACAAGCCTTATGTGTAAATATTGTTCAAATATGCAAAGCCCTTTCTTATTCAAGCACCATGCTGCATTTCATCTTCCAGGCACTCATCCCATATTTATTGTGTCCCTACTATTTTTTAGGTATGGTTCTAGGGGAATTTAGGCAGCATTTTGTCCTTGTCATGCTTACAATCCAGTAGGGGGGATAAGGCATCTTCTATCTCATATGTAGCTGCACCTGTTCAAATAATACATAAGTGTCACAGGGAGGTGCAGAAAAAGTGAGGTGGGATGGAAGGAAGTGAGGAGGTCATCTTGAGCTGAGTGAGCAGGAAATATTTTACAGACAAGGGAACACGTGAGCTGGGCCTTGAAGAAAGTAGGCTTCAGAGGTGGAAAGATGGCAGGAAGGAAATTCGTGTAAGGGGAACAGGATGAGGGGGCTCTCACAGTCAGCAGCCTGGGCCTCTGGCGAGAACCAGGAAAGGGGCCATTGTTCTGTCTCCCACAGGGCAGGCGATACAAGTTGGCCAGGCGATCTGTTGGGGAGTGGAGACTGGGCTGAGGTGGGAAGGGCCTTGCTGGGGTGCTGAGGGGGAGGGCTGTGGGAACATCCACCCGGCCGTTGTTGCAGGAAGGCGTGGGAGGAGGGGAGGTTGGGTAGTCAGCCGGCAGAAACGTGAGTGACGGGGTATGGGCTCAGGTGCTTGGTGGGAGAGGAGAGCAGGGCAACTTGGCAGGGGCTGGCACAGAATCCACCAGACTCCTCCCCCTGGTGAACCAGGGCAGGGCAGAGGGCCCCCAGGCTTCGTGGAGGTCACTGGAGGAATGATCCTCCCAGAAAACAGATCAGGAACCGAAGAGGGAAGAAGAGATTTTTAAAGTTCAGTTTGGGTCATCACAAATGTCAGGACGTCTGTACTGAGATGTCTAGCAGCAGGTAGAGCGGTGGGGTTGTGGCTTATGAGGAAAGTAGGGTCTGGGCATCTGGGAATGAGCTTCACTTACATAAAGGTGCGAGTGACGCTAGGAGGCTACTGGGGCTACAGTGGGGAAGACAAGAAATTCGAGGGCTGATTCTTGAGGAATTCTGGATTTGGGGAGCAGGAAGAGGAAGAAAATGGTAAATGAATTTCAGAAAGGTGGGAAGGGATCCAAGAGGAGACAGGGGCCTGGAAGCCAAGGGAAAGGACATCTTCTAGAAGAAGGGGTGGTTGACGGGATTAAATGTCACAGAGGTGCTGAGAAGAGGAGGTGTTGGTTTTGGCAACCAGGTCACTGACAGATTATGAGGGGTTTGAGAGTAGTTAGGATGTGGAAGCAATGTATTTAGACATAGAAACCTTCAGAAATTAGGCCGGGCACGGTGGCTCACGCCTGTAATCCTAGCACTCTAGGAGGCTGAGGCAGGAGGATTGCTTGAGCTCAGGAGTTTGAGGTCAGCCTGAGCAAGAGCAAGACCCCCATCTCTACTATAAATACAGAGAAATTAGCCAAACAACTGAAAATAGAAAAAGTTAGCCGGCCACGGTGGCATGTGCCTATAGTCACAGCTACCCGGGAAGCTGAGGCAGGAGGATCACTTGAGCCCAGGAGTTAGAAGTTGCTGTGAGCGAGGCTGATGCCACGGCACTCTAGCCTGGGCAACAGAGTGAGACTCTGTCTCAAAAAAAGAGAGGAACCTTTAGAAATTAGGTTTGGGAGGGATGAAGGCCAGTAAGTATAGGTGGGAGTGGATGGGCTTGTAGAGGTAGAGAGAAACTTTTTCCACACTAGAGAAGACTACCGTGTCCATGGGCCAGCGAAGCATCCTAGGGGAGGGCAAGATTGAATAGCGAGAGGGAGTGTGGGAGGTGGAGTGGCTGAGATGTCAGAATGCCAGCGGGACCAGGGGAAGCCTGGGGTAGGTCTTGCTGGAGGCGTGCTACGTCTCTGATGAGAACCCTTGAGGGACCTCACATGGGTACCATGCGTTAGAGGTGTTCAAAGTAGCACCAGTGCCAGCAGGGTGCCTGCTGGAGAATGAGGCTGGAGGATCCTGGTCTACACCAGGTATTGCTCCGGAGGACGTAGAAGGCCATGGACAAGAAGGAACCAGACTGATCCTCAAGGGAGCCCTGTGGGGGAGGAAGGGGGCCAGTTGCCCCGAGTTGTGTGGCACCGAACAGTACAGCCAAGACCGGATCCTGATCTCCTGTGCTGGAGCGGAACTGGGCAAAGCCTCAAAGAGGAGGCCTGGGGGGTAAGGCAACGGACCTGTGTTTTTATCACAGCGAATGTTGGCAGCCTGCCCCTCAGGCCAGGATGCCGGAGAGTGGAGGGCAAAATCCAGCTCCATGCTTCATCATCTAAGATGTTTATTTAACAAATGTCTGTTGAGGCTATGATGGCCAAAGCATTGTAGGCTCCATTAGGATTGGTTTTTTAAGTGGAAATTGGCACAGTAGGCACATGGCCTGAGTGACCTGGTGACAGTTTTGGTTTTCGTCCTTCCTTGGGAGGGGAGGCGGGCACAGCCTCAGGTCCTCCTTCGTGTTGCCTGTGCCCTCTCCTGGCCCATCTCTGGGACTCACATCGGGGTGAGGGGGATGAGCTAGAGGAACAGGTTGACTGGCTGGCTTCTGTTCTCTCACTGGGAGTTTAGCGGGAGGGGTCTGTCTCCCGACCCTGCATCCAGCCACCCTCTTGGTGGCTCCTTTCCCTACCCCACCGGCACTCTGTTCTGTCCTCTGCTCTCTCTACACAGTCAGGAGAGGACCTGGAGCTCACTCCCGTGGAGGGCCGCTGGCCAAACTTAGATGCCACTTCTCTCAATCACTCTTTGTTTCAAAGGATTCAGAAGAATTTTAGCTCAGGGTATCTATCTGTAAGGTGGGATTTTCCTGTTTGATGGGAAAAGTCTTACCTGAAGTTCCTGAATCACAACACAGAGGCAATAACTAGTCCGCTGGTGCTGAGTGCTTGGGCTGGGCTGTAGAGCTGAGCTTCCTCGTCCTGGTCCTGAATGCGTGAACGGATGAGTGGATGGGTTGGAGCCCTGGTGAGCACAGCTATAGGGTGACCAAACTGGACACGCCCAGAGCTCGACAGGTCCCAGTCCCCTAGGCTCATCCCCAGCCTGGTGTCCTAGGCAGGAGGTGAGGGTGGTGGGTGTGATGTGACCAGTGGTGTGGGTCTGATTTTGCTGATCCCTTTCCTGGTCTGGATGGCCTGTGCTGTCATCCTTTTTTTTTTTTTTTTGCCCAGGCTAGAGTGAGTGCCGTGGCGTCAGCCTAGCTCACAGCAACCTCAAACTCCTGGGCTCAAGCAATCCTGCTGCCTCAGCCTCCCAAGTAGCTGGGACTACAGGCATGCGCCACCATGCCTGGCTAATTTTTTCTATATATATTAGTTGGCCAATTAATTTCTTTCTATTTATAGTAGAGACAGGGTCTCGCTCTTGCTCAGGCTGGTTTCGAACTCCTGACCTCAAGCAATCCGTCCGCCTTGGCCTCCCAGAGTGCTAGGATTACAGGCGTGAGCCAGCACGCCCAGCCTGTCATCCTTCTTCAGGATCAGGGAAGTCCTGTCCTGTCTGCTTTCAGTCTCATCCCCTTCCAGCCCTGAAGACAGTTGTACTCAGAGTCAAGGTCTCAGGTGCCCCATTCTGCCGCCTTGGAGACCTGCCTGCCCGTTGTTACTTCTTCACCCTCCCCACAGAGGACTTCCAGAGCAGCCATTTCTGAGCTGCTCAGTCTCAGGGTGGGGTGCTTGGGTGGCAGAATCAGAACTAAAGTGCCAGCATTAAATGCACTCATTCATTAAATTTAATTAATAATCAGAATTAAATCAATTTAGCCAGAATCAAAGTGCCTGAGCTATTAGGAGGTCAGACATTTGCACCTCCTAGCCCAGGGCCTTCCAGGGGCCTCTTCCCCACCATCCCTCTAGCCCTCACCTAGCTGGTGCCCAGCAGCCCGATTCTGAGGGCGTCATGAGACCGTGGTGCTGGGCAGGCCTGGTGCCATCCCAGGAGCCCGTCTTTCCTGAGATCACACCGTCAAGACCACAGGAAAGCGCTGTCACCGTTGCTGCATCCAGCTACAGACCCTGGGGCCCCGGAGGACTGTGGACGGGACAGTGGCCGGGGTGGCCCGAGCTGCCCCGCTCATTGCAAGGGTGTTAAGGAATGGAAAGAGGCTTTCTCTTCTCTCTCCCTTCCCCAGGGTCCTTCTTTACAACCTTGAGAGCCCTTGACACCTCTTCCCATTCAAAGTACCAAAGAGCATAGAGTGAGTGCGGGCTGTGTGGCCCACCCTGGGGAGAGAGGAGGGCCAGAGTCCTGAGGAAACGGGAGATGCGGCCTTCACTGGGGAGCCCATCCTTACATGTCGGGGAGAGCAGGGTGGACTGGGATTGAGGGCGAAGGGCAGGATGTGATCAGAAAGACGCGTGCGGATGAGACAGAAGTTCAGATGCACAGGAGCCGAGGGGGCAGGAGTGGGGCATATGACAAGTGGGGGTGAGGGGTGAGGTGGCTGTGGGCCCCTCCCTATAAGGCCCAGCTCTCAGCACCTCCTCGGCCCTGGGAGGCCTTGGCCAGGTCACCCTGTGCAGGCAGTACTGGTTGTTTCTCTGCCCCCAGGAGCTGACCTTCTATTTAGGGAGATGACACGCACTGAAAAAAAATGTAACTAACACCCCCCGGCAGCCTACGCTCTGGGTGGAGTTCAGAGGATGGCTGGGAAGGTCGGCCTCACTGAGGGGCAGGGTTTCAGCCCAACTTGGAGGGAGGGGACTATCCCTGGATTGTCAGCTGTGAGAGAATAGGGGCTGTGCTTTTGTTTAATTTGCTCATTTTGCATGACTAGCACTTAGCACAGCACAGAGCTTGGCTCGTTGAAGGCGTTTAATGATGTCTAATGAATGAGCAGATGATTTGTGCAGGCAGGCAGACATATCTGAAGATGGTGATCAAAGCCAGGAGGTGGAGAAGCTCAGGGCATTGCACTGGCAAGGACGAGATGAGACCAGCTCTGACTGGAATGTAGGGCTCGTGTTCGGGGGAGATGAGGCCACTCTGATGGGTTGGGGCCAGTTGGGAAGAGCCTTGAATGCCGAGTCAAGTTTCTGTCTCCCTAGGCCCTCAGCAGACTCTGGCCTGTTCCCCTTCTGGCTAGCCCCTTCCCCCCTTCCCCTCACTCTTAGATATTTTTTGATCCTTCTAGAGCAGGGACTGCACTCTGAGCTCAAACAGGTGCAGGCAAAGTCTGGCCTGGAGTTCTGGGCTTGTAGGAAGTGGGTTGTTCTGGGCGCTCAGCCCAGAGCCAAGCCAGGGGAGAGCCCTGGGGTTTGGGAGCCCCCTCCCCCCACCACCATGGGATCACTGCCCAAACTGCAGCCCCTGGTCTTCCTCCAAGTGGCCATTCGCCATTCGGTTAGGACCTAGGCCAGCCCAGTTGTCTACCATGGCATTTTCCCTAGATGGCAATAGGTAAAGGCTTGACAAAGCTGTTCCCTTGGAAAATACACCTCTGATGTGCACCTGAGTTGCACAGCACTTAGGTCCTGGCGTGACTGCATCTACCAGAGAGGCCTCTAGCCAGTTTGTTGATTACTTAGTTTCCTCTGCATTTCCTCCTGCCTTTATTTCGAATGTCAGGTAGTAGAACATCACTTATTTTTCTAGCACTTGCCCAGGAGGTCAAGAGACCAGCAGTTCTCTCTGGGACCTAGAAAAGGTCTGGAAAAAATAGGGGAAGGACCAAACACTCGCTCTGCCATGGGGAAGGCCATCCTGTCCTGGGACTGCCAGTAGAGTGAGCTTGGATACAAGCTGGGACAGTGATAGGAGTCCAGTGGCGAACCCACCTCTTCTGGAGTCTTTTCCTGCTTTGGTTTTCTTTCCGAGTTGGTAGTTAGGCCGCTGGCCACTCCGCCAAGTCTCTCCTTGAGTGAGGCTGCCCACGCAGTGGCAGAGCAGCCGCACGTAGGGCCACCAGGACTCGGGAAGGGGGGGAGTGCTGGTTTTGTCACAAATAAGCCACCAAACCCCTGACCATCTCTGTACCTGCTTCTTCACCCATAAAATGGTGACCAGGCGTGGTGGCTCATGCCTGTAATCTCAGCACTCTGGGAGGCTGAGGCTGGAGGATCGCTTGAGCTCAGGAGGTTGAGACCAGCCTGAGCAAGAGCAAGACTCAGTCTCTTAAAAAAAAAAAAACGGGGCAGCATGGCACTTGCCCTATTTACTGCATGGGGCTGTTATGTGGCTAAAATAAGAAAACGGCTATCGAATGCTTAAAATATTTTTTGATATCGAATACTTTGTAAGGTTAAATGGACTATGTCAATAATTACAGGTTATCACTGTTGTGAGTGTGCTGCAAGTTGACATTTGCCACCAGTTTCCTCAAATATCATGACACATGACCAACCAGGGGAATCCATCAGCGTTGCTGCTCCTGCTCAGGGCTGTTAATATCCTTGGGATTCTCTGTCCTCGGAGAGCTCATGAAGCAGGAGAGGAGACAATCCCGCTCCTGTAGGAACAGGGAGCCATATAAGGCAGACGTAATCAGGGGCTAAAAATAAGTAGTCTGAGAGCACACGAGAAGGGGGAGCGGTTGCTGGGGGAGGCTGGAGCTAGATTTCAGGGTCTGTGGACCCCAGGACAGGGACTGGGGCTGGGGGAGGGCGATATGATCAGTTTAGGGTGCGAGGGTGTTGGTGAGATTTTGTGGGGCTGGGCTTAGGTGCTAGTTTCTATTTTATTTCTTGTGACTCCTATAACAAATTACCACAACTTTGTGGCTTAAAACCAACAGAAATCTATTCTCTTACAATTCTAGAGGCCAAAGTCTAAGATTAAGGTGTTGGCAGGGCCACACTCCCTCTAAAGGCTCCAGGGGGCATCCTTCCTTGCCTCTTCCAGCTTCTGGTGGTTGCCAGCAGTCTTGGCATTCTTTGGCTTGTGGCTTTGTCATTGCAGTCTCTGCCCCGTCATCACATGGCCTTCTCCCCGTCTGTGTGTTTCTCCGTGTCCTCTTCTCATCATATGAGGACATCAAGGACTTTGGATTTAGGGCCCACCCTAATCCAGTATGATGTGATCTTAACTAATTACATCTGCAAAGACCCTATTTCCAAATAAAGTCATATTTTGAGGTTCTGAGTGGATGTGAATTTTGGGGGCCACTGTTCAACCTACTGCAATTCCTTAGCTTTGGACTCCAGATTGTTTAGTAGTTGCTGGCTCTGAATATGCAGTTCTTGTCTCTCTCCTTGGTGATAGCCTTCCCCGGGTAGAGGTGGCACCTGTTTCCTTGGTCCTCTCTGGTCCCACGGCCCACGCGATTGCCCCAGTGGCTAATTTGGAGCTCTGCTGACACACCCAGGGCAAGTGTGTTGAATGAATGGATGGACAGCTGGTGGGGCAGAGAATTCCAGGAGGCAGCTGCCCAGTCTAGCAGTAGTTCTAGGGAGGAGGGTAGCTGCCCGGGTGGGGAGAATTGACCAGCCCCCGGGGAGTGTGCCTCAGATATGAAGTTGGGTAGAGCAGGTGAATCCTGAGGGCACGGAGGCCTGGTTCCTGGGTGGTTGTGTGAGGTAGAGAGCAATGCACTGAGAAGCCAGAAACCCAGAACCAGCCTGCTCTGCCACCTTAGGCCTAGCTGTGTTTCTTCCTGACCCTCCAGGCCCCCAGCCCTGCACAGTCTTGGCCCCTGGGCATAGCAGGAGCCGACCAGAGGAGTGTGCAGGACCTGGGGCACCTCCTAATCCTCTGCAGAAGCTGCTCAGAAGAACGGACTTCTGAGTGGATCCTTTTTGCATGTTGGGGAGAGGTCCACTTTCTGTGGCCTCCTCCTTGCCAGCAGCAGGGGTTCCCCACTAGAAGGGTGGGGTAGCTGGGTCTTCTTGCTGTGGGTGGCAGGCATCCCCAACCCTGAGTCCAGGGTGTCTGGGCAGCTCTCGGAGCTGGTCACTGTGGCTCATCCTGGTTCTGGAGAGGAGCAGGGGTGAGGAGACTCCACCTCTTCCCAGCCCCCGGGCCTTCAAGCCTTTTCAGAAATGTTCACCAGTGATCAGGGAGGCCTGGTTTCAGGAGCCCTGTCTTCCTCCTTAGCCTGGTGTTCCAGGCTCTCCTTAGTGTGGCTGGTCCCCCAGTCCCCAGCACAGCCATCATTTCCCGCTCACTTGGCTCAGCTGCTGCAGTCTCCCACCTTGAGTGACCTTTCCGCCGACTGTGGCCCTGCTCACCTCCCGCCTCCTGTCAGATCTTACTGTCTTTAAGGGGGGAATCTTCAGTTCAGTTCATACGGCTATCACGTGATGAGAAGCTGGGAAGGCAGCTCTTCTGGGAACGTTGAATCATGAGAAATAGGCCTAGAGAGGTTAAGTGACTTGGCCAGAGGACACACTACTCCCAGGCACGTCTCTGGTTCTGAATCCTGGTCCTTTCCTGCCTTCTGGAACTCTTTGCTGCTGAGTTGAGGGAAGGTCTTCTATTTTGCCACACCACCCACCCACCCACTCATCCATCCACCCACCTATCTATCCAATGGCTGTTCTAAGTGCCGGGGATACAAAGTCCCTGACAGAAAATCAATAAGTGAGTTATGTGGTTTATCAGAGGGTGGGAGCTGCAATGGAAGGAAATAAACTAGGGAAGGCTGACTGGGAGACAGTGTTCAACAGGGTGGCCAAGCAGGCCCTACTGAGAAGGTGACATTGGAGCAAAGACTTGGAAGAGGAAAGAGTGAGCCAAGCTGTTGTCCAGTTCTTAGGAGAAAGCACGGTGAGTGCGGTGAGACAGGAGGGGGCTTGGATCCTTCAGTGGGGAGCAAATCCAGGGCGCTGGACGGGGAGGTGGCAGTAGGGGGAGGAGGTCACAGGAGAAGTGGGGCCAAAGGGCGCGGCCTTCCAGGTCACCTTAGGGTGTTGGCCTTTCCTTTGGTGAGATGGGAGCCCCTGGGGGGTTTGCAGAGGAGTGATGCCCCATCGCTCTGCCGCTGTGTGGGGACACGTGGGGTGGGAGGAATGGAAGCAGGGAGCTCAGGTGGGGGACTTCAGCAATCCAGGTGACCTATGACAGTGGCTGGGCCGGGGGAGGAAGGGTAGGGGGCAGCAAGGTGATGGTAAGAAATGGTTAGATTGAGGGTATAGTTTGAAGGTAGGCAACAGGCTTAATTAAGGTTTTGGAAAAAGAAAAGAATCAAAGACATTTCGTTATTTTTTTAAACAGCTTTATTGAGGTATAGGTCATATAATTGTACAATTTTCCCATTTAAAATGTATAACACAGTAGTTTTTAGTAGATTCACAGATATATGCAGCCATCATCACAGCCGGTGTTACAGCATTTTCATCACCTCAAAAAGAAATGCTGTACTCTTAGCACTCACCTTCCATTTTTCCCCCCAACTAACCACTCCTCTCCTCTCCCCCAGCAACCACCGTCTCTTTCTGTCTCTATAGGTTTGCCTGTTCTAGATTTTCATGTAGGTGGAATCACACAATATGTGACCTTTTGTATCTGGCATCTTTCACTCAGCATGGTGTTTTCTAGGCTCATTTATGCTGTAGCAGCTGTCACTGCTTGTTATACACCTGTGTGGCCTCTAGGAGCTCATCATCAATGGAGGGACATAGGCTACATAGGTGACAGTTACATCAGGAACATGGAGCAGAAGAGGGGTCAGGGTCACGGGCCTCTCATGGGATGGGGCCTCTAAGCTGAGATCTGAAGCGTGAGCTGCAGTTAGCCAAGGCCAGGTGGGGCAGGGGTGGCAATGGGGACTGCATTAGGAGGCCGACTGGAAACCCACCCTGCATGAAATCGGCTTCTGAAGGAGTGACTCTGCAGCCTGCCTCGTGTGTCTTTCTGTTCAGCATTTGTCCAGGCCTGGTGGGCACCTAGGAGGTGTTAGGCATAGCCCTGCCCTGGGGATGTCAACCTAGGGGGGAAGATGGGACACACATGCACCCACTAAGGTCACCGCCACAGGAGGCATGGTCTGTGCTTTGTCATGGCTCAGTGTGGACGGTTATGGACGCTGAGCAAGTTGGGGCCAGAGAGAGAACCACATGAGGCCCAGAGCAGTAAGAACCGGAAGGCATCACCAAGGGAGCAGGTGTAGGTGGGACCTATGGAGAAGCGGGAGGGCATGTGGGCAGGTCACGGTATGGGCTATTGCAAGACTTGTTTGGGGTGGGATCACGTCCCCCCAAAAATATGTCAAAGTCCTGACCCCGGTATGTTAGAATGTGACCTTATTTGGACATAGGGTCATTGCAGATGCAGTTAGTTAAGATGAGGTCATGCTGGAGTAGGGTGGGGCCTAAATCCCATGCAATGGTGTCCTTATGGGGAGAGAAGGGACAGATGCCCAGAGAGGAGGCCCTGTGCAGGTGGAGGCAGAAGCTGAATTGATGCTGCTACAAGCCAAGGTCGCCAGCAAACGGCAGAAGCTAAGAGGCAAGGACAGATTTGCCCTTTACAGGTTTCAGCGGGAGCATGGCCTTGCAGACACCTTGACTTTGGACTTCTGGCCTCCAGAACTGGGAAAGAGTAAATTTCCATTGTTTGAAGCCACTGGTTTGTGGGACTTTGTTATGGCAGCCCCAGGAATTGGATACAAAACCACGTTCAGGCTTCAGTGTAGGGAGCTAAGAGGGACTCTTTGGGAGGCTGGCCTGTGAGCTCCTCTGGTGCAGCTGGAGGGGGGCCATGGGTGGCTCTCGGCATTTGCCAGGGAGGGTCAGGGAACTAAGGCGTAGGGAGACCCATGGGTGGCCTCGGGGTTGGAAAGAGCCTGAGGCTCACCCAGTACAGCATGTCCCCATGTGTCTGAGGCTCAGGGGTCTAGGGTACTTCGTGGTATAAACCAGAGGCCCTGGCAAGGTTGTTCCCAGAGCAGATGTGAGGTTTCTAGAATGGTCCTTCTTAGGGTGGCCTGGGTGTTCTAGATGTCTTTGCCTGTGGCATTCCATGCTCTGGAGTGATAGTTCAGAATAAGGTGCACAGTTGGAGGTGTCCTTAGCAGGCTCTTCAAAGCCATGAAAATATTAACTCTAATTTCCCTCAAGCCACTGGAGTAGGAGCTGGAGCTACCCTTGCCTGGTCTCCAGGCTCAGTCCTAGCTGTGTTCTCAAGGCCCAAGTCGTTTTTGGACGGCTTATCGTCTCACTCCCGGTGCTCACTTGTTGTGAGGGCAGTGAGGCCACATGGGCCTGCTAGTGACCTCACTCCCATTGTGTTGCCACTGCAGAGAGTCTTGAAGGGCCCTTACTTGCTGTCTGCCTTCTGACAGGTTCTTTCACCTGCTCTGAGAAAGAGTGGGTCTGTTTAAACTTCCCCCAAGTGTATGTGTGTGTGTTGGGGTGACATGCAGGGTCGCCTCACTTCAATGGCTGGATGGAGGCGGTCAGGATGTGGTGGGGTGAGGGGAGCCTCATGTGGTCACCCATGTGTCTGGGTGAGTCAGGGCCAACTGAGGCTGGAGTCGTGACCACAGGACTCCCATTGGGCTCAGCAGGACGAGCTCTCAGGCCCGGTCCTGTTCCCAGACCAGCCGGAGCCTCACTTGGGGCACAGGGCTCCCTCAGGGCGGCGGCAGAAGAGGAGCCCCAGGCAGAAAGGCCTTGATCCCCTGACTGAGCCCCCAGACCCAGAAGGTCCAAACGAGCAGACTGTGGGCAAGCCAGCTTGGCTCTTGTCGGAAGCTGGTTCTCTTTTGGCACACTCGGTGAATTTGGGGTTTGGCCTGGTATCTTTGCTCTTCTAGGAAAGAGTGATTATCATACCTGACATTTATTGAATGCTTCTAAACATCACCTGATGTTTAAAACACTCTGGGGAGCTTCGCAAAGCAGATATTATTACCTGTATTTTCTGGGTGAATGAAGCTGGGGCCTCCCAAGATTTTTAGTAAGGCAGTAAGGAGCAGTCTTGCTCTCTGGACTTCCCCGTGCATCCAGAGAGACCAGTCTGTCTCCGGGGGCCCGGAGCCTCGAGCCTCCTCAGCCCACCAGGTGTGGCAAAGGAAAGCCATAAAAACATGGCCCTGGCCTAGACCCACTCCCCCAACCCCAAGCTTCTTAACAGATTCCCTCCAGCTTCCATGGGTTGAGGATGAGGTGAGCCTGATCTCATTGCTCGATTCACCTGCCAAGCCCAAGATGGCTCTGACCTAAACCCTGCCTGTGTGTTAGCCTAGCACCCAGGGGAGCCACACTCCTTTGGCTCACATGAGCCTCTCCCTGCCTGGTGCCCCAAAGTTAAAGCAATAGCTCCTCCCACAGATCCCAGGGAGATTGAATTTCTTCTTTCTTCAGGCCGGGAGGCAGGGAGGTGGGGAGGCCAGCCACCTGCCTCGGTGTGTCTCAGCATCCAGCCTACCTCTTTTCCTCCTCCAGGCATCAGAGACAAGCATTGTACATATACGATGGTCGTGGGGTTTCTGACAGTTTTTCCCCATACCTCTCTCAAACCAAAAATTCCCAGGAGTTGGGGCGAGGTGGGGTGTAAAATTATGCTGTCGGCCGGGCATGGTGGCTCACGCCTGTAATCCTAGCACTCTGGGAGGCCGAGGCGGGCGGATTGCTCAAGGTCAGGAGTTCAACACCAGCCTGAGCGAGACCCCGTCTCTACTATAAAAATAGAAAGAAATTAATTGGCCAACTAATATATATATATATAAAAATTAGCCGGGCATGGTGGCGCATGCCTGTAGTCCCAGCTACTCGGGAGGCTGAGGCAGGAGGATCGCTTGAGCACAGGAGTTTGAGGTTGCTGTGAGCTAGGGTGACGCCACGGCACTCACTCTAGCCTGGGTAACAAAGCAAGACTCTGTCTCAAAAAAAAAAAAAAAAAATTATGCTGTCAATTCTCTGTACGTTATGGGTTGAAAACGATTGTATAGAAGTCTTAAACAGTGTTCATTAAAGAGTGGAAGAAGAGGGTGGGCTAAGAAGTCATTGTCCCAAGGCAGGCGCAGCCCCTTTTCTCGGCTGACTGGGTGCTAGGAAAGCATCTGCAGAGAGCTGGGTCTAGGAGCAGCCTGCTGCCACCCAGCCTAATCACCCTGTGGCCTTGGGGCAAGCACTTATCAGGGCTTTAGGGTTTTGCTTATTAGTGAAATCAAACTAGTAGATCTGTGAGAAGGTCCCTTTTGACCACCAAATCCCAGTGTTCTCTCCAGTTGCTACGTTTGTCATTGTATCCTGTCATACCTTTGTCAGTATAGCCTGTTATACCTTTGTCATTGTATCCTGTCATACCTTTGTCATTGTAGCCTGCCCTACCTTTGTCATTGTATCCTGTCATACCTTTGTCATTGTAGTGTGTCATACCTTTGTCATTGTAGCATGTCATACCTTTGTCATTGTATCCTGCCATACCTTTGTCATTGTATCCTATCCCCTGGGTGAATCATTTTAGGGGCTAGCATCCGGCCAGGGACACGCTGTCCTGGTGGGATTAGCCTTGACTTTAGAAGCTTGGCCGGGAAGCCAAAGAACCTTCCAAGAATGGCTGCCTCATGCACTGCTCCCTGATTGCCCTTATCTGGGGGAAAAGGTAGAGACTAGTAGAACGGCAGAGAGGGCAGGGCCTGGGGTCCTGGGAGGATGCAGATTTGCCTTCCTCTGGAAGGAGCTTCCTTCCAGGAAGAGGAGCAGGAACCCTGAGCAGTGAGCATTTCCTCTGTAGAACAAGGTCAAGGAAAAATGTGACACCAGAAAGGGCCTCTGGCCTGTGTTTGCCCAGTCCACGTGTGTTAGAGACAAGATCTGGAATGAGGAAGGGGTCAGGCTGCACTTGTGATACAGCCTACTAGAGCTAGAGCATGGGTGGGGGTGGAGGGCAGACTGGGGAGAGCCATGGGGCTCCTTGCACAGGAGGCTGGTGCTCCTGATTCCCTGGGACAGGCATATCTAGGTGTGAAATTGGAATGTGATTTTTCCCCTAGGATTTTATTACTAATGACTCATTTGCATAACTGTATATGAGTATGGTCAAAGGTATTTTACTTATCTGTGACTTTGGGCTTGATAGTTCTAGTTCGAATGGATGAGAGGTCATGTGGAAGAATAACCTTGGCAGATCCTCATTGGAAATGTCTGCTAAGGAGACTTGGACAGGCTGGAGTAGAATTTACATTCTGTTCCACAAAGGCACTGAATAAATTCAGCACCTAGACGTGGGCTCAGAACAGGTCAACAAAACAGAAGATCTTGGGTTCTGATCTCTCTCCTCCTGATCTCCAGTTTTAACTTCAAGCAGTGGTTGTCAGTCTCTCTCCAGCCTTCCCCTTTGAACAGTGGGGCAGACAGATCCAAGGAGGGCAGAAAGTCCAAAGGGGGTGGCTGGGCATGTGTACAGACCAGGTGGTTATCCCCCAGCTGTTTTATTTTCCCTCGCCCCCTTAGTCACTTCTGCGGAACCCTAGCACTTCATGGGACATGGTTAGTGAAATGCTTGGGAGCAGAAGGAGCTCTGGACTGAGGGCCATGGACTTGGGCTCTGTCCCAACCCAGCCCCAACCTTGGGCAATATTCTAAGAGTCTCTGGCCAGAGCTTCCTCCTTTACAGTTGGACTCACCAAGGCCCTTGGCAGCTCCACGATTCTGACTTCATGTGAAAGTGCTTTGGAATGAGATGGGAGCTGAAGGAAAGAAAGGCGTTTGGTTGGTGGTGGAACAAGGAGAGAGGAGCTGAGCCTGGGCTGCTGCTGAGGCTGTGGGGCTGGGGGAGCCGCCGAGAGGCCGGCGGCAGAGTGGCTGGAGGGTGTGAGCAGGGCTGGTTTGTGTAGCACTCTGCCTGGGTGGGAGTGGGGCCCGGCACCAGCCTGTCAGTTACTCAGGCCTTCCCAGAATCTCCAGGCTAAGCTGGGGACCTGCTATTCATATGCCCTGACATCAGCGCCTGGGCCTGGCCGGAGCCGCTGCATTGGCAGCAGCACATATAGTGCAGCACTTCATGTCCTGGGATCAGCCAAGACTCACCTTACTGGGGACTCACCCCTTCCAGGGGGTCTTGGGTCCTTTGCAGCCTCCCCTCAACTCCTGCTCCAGGGCCAGTAGGGGCTTCAGCTAGCAGCGAGGAAGGCAGGGAGTAACACCAGCCTGGATTTCACAGGACTGACCTGAGGGTGATTGGAGGCTCCCTGTACCTTTGCCGGTGCTTCCCGTAGGCGAATTGGGCCCAACGGTGCAGCTGCTTCCTGGGGCTCGAGCTCTGGGGGCCCAG
>VSMD01057380.1:0-19447 GCA_008750895.1 Mirza zaza | reverse complement strand
CAGAGGCACACCTGGCTTCACAGGAGGGCCTGTGCTGGCGCTAGGCCTTCCTTCTTCAATCACCAATAGATCATGGATATTTTTCTTCCTTAAATGGTCAAAAATCTGTAAAACCCTTTTGGCCTGTCATAAATTTGTAAGTTCTGTAAAGTTTTTTGAAGGGCATAGAGTTCTTGAAATAATCCAACCATTTACATTTATTCTTATATTTGTTCTTACTTCTATCATCTAATGTATGTTTTCTGTTTTTCTGGGGTTTTTGGTGCTGTTTTTCTAGTCTACTATATTTTATATATGGTCTAGCTTCAGTAATTCGGAAGTTTTATTAGTTTTACTAGTTGTGGCTTCTCTCACTTTGGATAGTATTCTTAACCTTAGACTTAGAAATTTCGAAACTGACCTTAAAAATTCATCAGTAGTTGCTGACCCCTCTATGGAAGATTAGCAGATCAATGCAATTAAACTATTTCTTTCTTCCTTCCTCTACTATTTCATTGATTTTTGTGAGTTTGGCAATTTTTGCCTCCACTTATTAAAATCAGATTATGAATTACGAAAAATGACCTCTGGTTTATAATCCTAATTATCTCCGCAGAATAGATGCAGAAGTCAATTCAGGTGTCTTAACCTGCAATTTCCCTGTTTGTGGTGTCTTGATTTTAACATCCAGTCTGTGCTGCACAAATGGCAGGTGAGGTATGTATGCAGGTAAGGCAGGTATGGAGAGAGAGGCAAAGCAGCGCTGTGGCAGGTTGTCCCCAGCTTGTTCTCTGGCAGCCCCTCTGTGCGCCCTGTTCCCTGGAGCCTGGCGTCGCTCAGGTGGCACACGTGTTCATTTGGCAGAGTCAGGTCCCATCTCAGGCTGGTTCTAATGCAGTGTCTCTCTCTAGGCCAGGGCTTCCTAAGGGTTGGCCTAGGAGGGGAACTGATGAGTACCAAACAGGGCATTAGAAAGTACTGAATCCTATCAAAATGCCAACTGACTTCTTGGCAGAAATTAACAAGCTGATCCTAAGATTCATACAGAAATACAAGGGGCCGGAATAGCCAAAACAATATTGAAAAAGAACAAAGTCGAAGGACCCACACTTCCTCATTCTAAAACTTACTACAAAGCGGGAGTTAATCAAGACTGTGGTACTAGCAGAAAGACATACAGATACAGATTGCTGGAATAGAACTGAGAGTTCAGAAATAAATCCTCACATCGATTTTGGACAAGGGTGCCAAGATAATTCAACAGGGGAAAGAGTAGTCTTTTCAACAAATGGTGTTTGGTACAACTGGACATTCGTATGTAATACGAATTCCTCACATCATATACAAAAACTAACTCAAATGGATGGATCATAGATCTAAATGTAAGAGCTAAAACTATATAGCTCTTCAAAAAATGTAAGAGTAGTCTGTTACTGTGGGTTGGCAAAGTCTTAGATAGGACACTAGAAGCACAAGTGACAAAAAATAGATAACCTAGACTTCGAGAAAGTCCTTCATGACATCAATGGACACTATCAAGAAAGTGAAGAGACAACCCACAGAATGAGAGAAAACCTTTGCAAGTCTTATATCTAATAAGGGACTTGTGTCTAGAATACATAAAGAGCTCTTACAAGTCAATAAAAGAAAATACCATTAAAAATGGGCAAAGTATTTGAATAGACATTTTCCCAAAGAAGCTAAACAAATGGCCAATAAGCACATGGAAAGATGCTCAGAATCATTATCCATTAGGGAAATGCAAGCCAAACATAATGGTCTGCTTCAGGTGTGCTAGAGTGGCTAGAATCAAAAAGCCAGAAAATACCAAGTAACCGTGAGGCAAGGAGAAACTGCAACCCAGATGCTGCTGGTGGGAGTGTAAATGGTGCAGCCGTTGTGGAGAACAGTCTGGCACAGACCATGTAATCCAGCAATTCCACTTCTAGAGAAACGACAACATCCGTCCATGCAAAACTTGTGCACAAATGTTCATAGCAGCATTATTCATAGGATGCAAAAGGTAGAAACAACCCAGTGTCTATCAACTAGCAAATGGATAAATAGAAAGTGGTGTATACATACAACGAGATATTATTTGGCAATAAAAAAGGAATGACATACTGATATACGCCACTGCACGGATGAACCTTGAGAACAGACTAAGTGTGCCCTGGCCCACCCCCGTGACTGTTCGGTGGTGAGGCCTCCCGAGGTGCCGCAGGCTTCCCCAGGCAGCTGGGAGGGGCACTCATGCCCAAGCAGGCTCTGTCGGGATGCCCTGGGAGCTGCGGATGCTATCGTTAGACCAGGCTCGTGTTCTGTGGGGGAAGTGGGGTGGCCACTGCCCCCTGCCCAGCTGAATCTCATGGGTTCATTACCGAAAGGAGGAAGGGGAGAAAGGGTCTCTCAGAGTCAGAACAGATTAGGCGTGGACACCTTACCAGATGCCAGCAGCTGGGGCATGTCTGCGGCAAGCGTGCGTGGCGTGTGCGCCCGTGTGCACAGAGCGGGCTGAGCTGGGGGCAGTGGGGAGCTGGCGCCGGTGGTGCCGCCTTGTCCTTTGTCGAAGCCCGGATACCTCTGTGTTTGGAACAGCTTCTCTTTCCTTTCTATTCTTGTTTGTCACCCCTGCAACCTTGACAGAATCCTGACAGTCTTTGTGCCGGAGGTTGCAAAACTGTCAAGGTCGAGTGACAGACCTGGTTCTCGTCACACACACGCGGGAGCCTGCTGGGGTACTGCAGCTGGTGGCTTCCACGGCAGGAGCCAGTGAGGAGGGGCAAACAGGTCGCTCCAAGGACAGGAAGAGGACGCCCCTAACTCACGAGCCCCTAACTTTGATGGTGTCAGTGTTTTAATGCTTTAAAGTTCAAAGTGACAGAGAATAGCCATTAAGCCTTTGGATTCTTGTAAAATTTTAACTTTTAGTTGCCATTTCTAGTGACGACTTTACCATAAATCAAACAGCAAAAAAGCAGGGCCCAGAAGAAGGAAGAGGCAGGGCAGCATTTTACAATTCACCATCATATGCTGGTGGCTTGACTTGGTGGCCCAGGTACCAGGCGCTGGGCCCTGTGGCAGCACCCAGGGCTCAGGGACAGAGCCTGCCTCCGTCCCCCAGAGGAGGACCTGCTTGGTTTGGCAGCCGGTCAGGAGCAGAGCAGGCCTTGTGGTGAAAGGTGCCCAGGGCGCCAGCCCCTCCGTCAGCCCCCGGCCGGACAGTGCCCACCAGCAGCTCCCACGTGTGCCCTTCAGCCCAGCATGCTTCAGGCCTCCTTTAATACTTACCTAGTGGAGAGAGGAATCCGATTCTGATTAATAACAAGTGCATGTGAAAGATGCGTTTGCCACTGGCAGCATGAAAATCAAAGCCCTGGAAGAGACTCAGCAAAACGCAGCTCACATTTTGCGCCTCGTTCTCTTGTCAGTTTTCTTCTGCAGCCCGCAGACAGCCCGCTCCGGACGCATACTAAAATGCTCGGAAGCGATCCGCAGTCTTTACGAGTCGTCCCTCCTTGAGCACGGCCCCGGCCGGCTGTCTTGGGAGGCCACCAGCCCTGGTCTTGGGGTGATTGGCCGCTGGTCCCGGGCAGGTGCCACCTATGTCCATCAGCATGCTACGCGCATGAGCGTTTCACGGTAGCCGGTAGGATGGGCTGACGTTGGTGAGGAAAGCGAGAGCGTCTCTGGTTGGGTGAGGAGGCCTGAGCGGACTGGCCTTGTGCCTCAGACTCAGCTCGGTGTGCTCCGGCGCCCTCAGGCGGGCACTTGAGCTGTGGCTCCCTGCTGTGGTGAGATCCAGGGGACCTCAAACAGATCCAGTGTGCTTGGGTCAGTCCAGTGACCTCTCCCCCAGCCCCCCTGAGGCCAGCCAGGAAACCTGACCCCTGGGGCCAGGGAGACCCCGAGCTGTCCCTTGGTTTGCTCTGGCCAGCGAGGGCTGCTCCTCCCCAGGCTGGGCCTGGCCTCACAACCACGCTGGGTCCCTCCAGTATGGCCCTGGGCTGCGGCGTGGATGGCTTCTGGCCTGGAGCACAAGGTCCCCCAGAAGAGGGGGCTGCCCTGCGCTGTTCTGCTGTCCCAGTGTCCTGCTCTAATTGCCCCAATAGGCCTGGCCCAGCCCAGAGGTCCCTCTGGGAGATGCCTCATCCTCAAGGGTCTGGGCTCTGATTCCTTGACCCTGGGTGTCCCAGCAGGCCTTCTCCCCCTCTGGGCCTCAGTTTCCTCATCTGGAAAGCAAACGGACTTGATGACATCACTTGGGTGAGGAGCCCTGGCTACGTGTGCCCTGGTTCTGGTGGGTCCCGGGTGGCAACGCTCGGGTGACTGTGCAGGGGAAGGGAGGGCTGGCCCGTTGGTAGGTGAGGACGTGGAGGCCCAGGGAGCTCAGCACCTGCGCCAGGCCAGCTGGCCAGACAGAAGGGTGGCAGGATCCTAGAGGCCAGACTCCAGGACAGCTTGCCTGCCCTTCCTTGGATGAGTGTCGGTGTGATGGTAAAGCAGCTTGCCCCGCACCACACGTGGGGCAGCAGTGGCTGCGAGCCGGCAGTGGGGACAGTCTCCCCTGGCCTGCCCCTTCGTGTCTCTCAGAGGACACGGCCCACTGCTTTGGGGTCATCCGTTCCCTCATCCCACAAGCATCTGCTGACTCCCTGCCAGGCCTGGCTGGGCCCCGAGACCGAGGGGTGAGTCAGAGCGTGGGGCCTGCGGGGTCCCCCGGCCTCCTCCCCACAGCCCTGCTGACCTCATTCCTGCCGGTGGCTCTGGCTCCTGCTGCCCCCGCCCCCACCCCAGGCCACCTCCCAGGAAGCCCGGGATGCCACGAACACACGCGTCTTGCTGGCCTTGGCCTTCTTCCTGTGCCCCCCAGAGGATGCCCCTCACCAGCCGCCCACCCGCCAGGACCCTGAATTAGTTTCCTGCCGCTGCCGCATGTGACAAATGACTCAAAACCATAGGGATTTCTTCTCTCGCACTTCTGGTGGCCAGAGCCCACACTCGGCACGACCGGCCGGACGCGAGGCGGCGGTGGGCGCTCGCCCGCTGCGGGCAGTGGGGAGGCTGCCCGGCCTGCCAGCTTCTCTCCGCCCTCGCTCTGCTTGTGGTTCTCTGTGCCTCTCACCCTCTGCTCACTCACAGGGAGGTGGCGGCGACGGCCCCGAGGCCCGGCAGTCCGGGCCAGTCCGGGACACCTCTGGGCCGCAGCGCCTTGTGCGCCCACGCCACGCACGTGGCCACACGGCCCGGGCACCTCCGGGGCCTGTTTTCCGGCCGCCACAGCCCTGGAAGCCCTCCTGGGCCCCCACCCCCTTCTGTAGGAGCCAGGTCCACCCCGGTTCTGTTGGCTTCCTCGGCTTCCTCGCATTTGCCACTCGGCCCCGCCCCTCACGCTCCCATTGCCTCTCCCCGTGTGCCCCCAGACACGCCTTGGCTCTTCAGTGCATTGTCCCTGCAGCAGCCCACAGAGCCCTCAGCGGGAACCAGGTCAAGACGTGCCCTGCCCAGAAGCCCCCAGGCGGCCCACGGTCCTCCCCAGGATGCCCCCTCTGTGCGATGTTCCCCCACCAACCTGCCAGCTCTCCCATCACCCACGGCCTGCCCCTGGGCCTTTGCCCATGCAGTCCCCTCTGTCTGGACCACTGTCTTCTCTCCAACTCTGCCTGGCCAGTGCAAAGGGTTTGGGTAGGTTCTGCGGGGACATCACTGCCTGCCAGCAACTCCCTCCTTTCCCAGTCTGGGTCCGCTACTGTGCTCTGTGGTCCTTGACCCCGCGTGTCCAGTAGCCTCTATTCATTACTGGCTCTGACCCTTCTGGGGAGGGGTCCATGTCACCCGCCGGCACACCGCTTCCCAAGGGCCCTGGCCGAGCGTGCTGGGCGTGTGGCCACCTCTCCAGCGTCCCTCGCTAGACTTGACGCAGATGGCAGCTGCCCAGCAGCCCCATGGTGCTGCTGCCTGCAGTCAGGGCCTTGGAGGCTTCCAGTTGGCAGCAGGCCGGTGTCCACAGAGCGCCAGAGGGGCCGGGGGAAGGAGGGCAGCCCATACAGCCACTCTGTCCCTCCCCGCAGCCAGGGCGATGGTGTGGCAGAGGCCATTTGGGTTACTCTGGAGGCGTGTGGTTTCCGTACATCTGGACAGGGACGCCAGGGGCTGCCTGCTGGAAGGAGGGCATGGCGCTGCCAGCATGGGGACCCAGGCCATTGCTGGCTGAGCTGGAGTGTCAATGGGCGCCAGAAATGCCAGCTTTTTGATTTTGCTAGAGAATCTGGAAATCTGGTCATTCATGTAAAATCTCCTGATTCTTAAGTCTGAGCAACAAATTCGAGCTTGTAAAAACCCCTTGTGGGTCAAAAGCACACGGTCTTTATAAAGGAAATACATCCGCGGGTTGGACATGGGGTGGGCTCCCACTGTGAGACCTTTGGTTTATGGATACTGGACCAAAACATAAAGATGTGGGAGCTGGAGGGAGGAGGGACAGGTGGCCAGGCGGTGCCAGCAGCCTGGCCGAGGGCAGGGTGGGCCCCGTGCACGGGGAGGGGCCGCTGAGGGGCAGAGCCAGGCCTTGAAGGGAGAACGGAGATTTAGCAGGGGCTGGGGAGAGTGGGGTGGGACTCCTGAGCCAGGGCACGGCGGGCACAGGGCTGGTGGGAGGTGAGCGGGCAGGGCTGGGCGGCCATGAGACCTGGGAATGCCAGAGCACAGCACAGCCTGGTCCAGACGGAAACGGGATCCCAAGAGGGGTTTGCAGCAGGGGAGGACCCTAGCTGGCAGTGCAGCTGCCTGTAGAGCCTGGGCCTGGCTGGCAAAGGTGCACGGTAGGCGGTGGGGGCAGCAGGGTTGGGGTGGTGCCAGCTGCAGGGGCACGTGCTCTGTCCGAGGCCCACTGTGGTCAGAATCTGCATTTTCCGAAGCAAGCTGGAATTCCATGTTTGGAACACAAAATCTCATTGTTTTGAGTGTTGGCTTCAGGGCTTTACAAATATTGTTTGTCCCAAATGGAATGTGTCTGTGGGTAGATTCAGCCCCTGGCTGGCTGCTTTGATCTTTGTCTTAGACTCTGGGCTTCGGGGTGGGGTGACACTTGGCCCTTACCTGAAGCGTCCTGGCACCCTCCTGGGGAACTCGGGAGCTACAGCCATGCATGAGTTCCTGCAGGCTGCTTTGGGCAGCACTGGCTACACGAGCACAGCAACTTTTCTGGAAAGAGACTTGGGGGTAGGGGTGGGGCGACCTCAGCGGAGCCCCTTCCCGAGGCAGGGCTCAGCGCTGCCCAGTGGCGCTGCCTCTGGGAGTAGACTCTCTGGGCGGACGGGGTCCTCTAGGACCATCCGTCCATGCCCTCTGGCTGCCCAGGGCTCAAACTGAGCGCCAGCTGGGCAGGGTCCTCAGGTGGGAGGTGCCAGCTTCCAGGGCCCTCCTCGCTGCGCCCTTCCTTGGCCTGTGTGTGCTGGGAATTAATTTGAATGTCTTTATCCCCGTAGGCTGGTCTGATCCGGATGGAGGAGGAGGAGTTCTTCATTGAGCCCGTGGAGAAGGGGCTGGCAGCACAGGAGGCTGAGCAGGGCCGTGTGCATGTGGTGTATCGCCGGCCGCCCACCCCCAGACCCCCTCCTCTGGGGGTGCCACAGGCCCTGGACACAGGTGAGGCTGCTGCAGGTGGGTGGGCTGCTTGGAAAGCTGTGAATGTCCCCCTGGCCATCTGAGCCCCTGGTCCCCAGGGGAGCATCCTGGGGAACTCAGGTACCCCTCCCCAGGCCCATGGCCAGTTGAGGCTGAGCCCCAGTCTCGGCAGCTCAGGAACGGGACCGTTGCCTGTCTGAGCACATGGCACAGCTGGAGTATAGGGATGCTGGGGCCAGGGCCTCTGCTCTGGGTGCATGTGAGCCACAGGGTGTCCAAGCACCCATTGCCTGCAGGTCTGGGGCCGCCACAGCAGGAACCAAGGCTGTCCCAGGGCCCGCCTTCTGCCGCCCGAGGGCCATTAAGTATCGGGGAGCAGGGGAAGCCCACACCAGGCCTGCACCCATGGCCCTAGTCTGTGCCTATGCAGAAGACATCTGCCCCCAGGCAGCCCCTCCTGCCTCTGTGCTGCCACGATCACTGGGATGGAGCCCGTGCAGGTCCCAGCCCTCACCTGGCTGCTCTTTCCGCGTGCCCAGGGATGTGCCCCATGGAGACCTCAGAGGCACTTCCAGCAGCCTCCGCATGCCCTGCACAGACTCACAGCTTAGAACCCGAGCGTGCTCTGGGCCCAGGAATGCGGGAGGAGCTGCTGGGTCACTGTGGCCTCTCGGAGCTGGCCTCAGATCTTCCTAGCATCCCCTGGATCTCTGGTCCTGGATTGGGGGGAGGCCAGGGTTGGGTTCTGACATGTCCTACAGGCTTCACAGTTCCCAGGGTTCCCCTGTGTGGATGAGGCCATCTCACCTGTGCCTAGCTCAGCCCTCAACCTCCAGCCCGAGCCCTGGCTGGGGAGAGCCATGGCAGGTGCATCTCCTGTTTCTAGCAAGTGCTCTGGAGGCCCTTAGCTGGGCCAGCCCTGGTGCTCTGACTTACTGAGGGACTCCCACCATGCCACAGCAGCTTTGGTGCGTTTATTTTAGGTTTTTCTGACTTCCCAGCTTGACAGATAAGTTGGGTGCAGTCTGGCAGGGCACCATTTTAAGTCTATGAAACAGCATCAGTCAGATACCTCTGCAAAGGGGTTGTTGCATCAGGAGGCCCGGTGTTCTCTGGGGCCAATCAGTACACCATGGGCCCTTGTTCCCTGGTTCGGCGGTTCCCTGGAATCGCCGTCTGCCTAGACTGCCAACAGCCGGCCTACTGGGCGCTGCCTGCACAGCCTTCCCCAGCCCCTCCTGCCCGTCCCACCCTCGTGCTTCTGTGCAGGGAGGAATGGGGAGTGACTAGGAGGGCAGGAGTGAAAAAAGGGCCAGGGAAGTGCCCAATTCCTTGGCTCAGGGCAACTGACCCACCTCCTTGCTAGATGGCTGCCCTTGCCAGTGTGGGCCCTTGGTCTCTGCTTTCTCAGCTCAGTGGGGTTAGAATGCCTGTCTCTCAAGATCTCAGGGCCTGGCCACTTTGTACTTCTGGGCTGGCCTCTATTGGAATATTCTCAGGGTTTCTGCTCAGACAGGGGGAAGTAGAACCTGAACAGTGGGGCTGGCCAGGTGCCCTTGGCCCTGTCGCTGATCCCAAATTCCATGTGGTGCTTGTCTTCCTGAACACAGCAACCTTTCCCTCACGGCCTGACTGGCCTCGCCTTATTTTCTGGGCTTCTGCTGGTGTTTTGGCATCTTCTACCGAATCTTCCCTCCACCACCCCCTGACCCAAACCCATATATCTTTAATGAGAGCTTGGAACTCAGGCAAGCTCTCCAAGTTTGAGGCATTCCAAACTCACGATAAGCCCAGAAACCACTGACCTTAGAAGATGCTGGGTGGGGCCACCTGCCAGGTCAGAAGTGGGGTTGTACTGGAAGGTGGGTGGGGACGGGCGGGGGAAGGGGCTTGGCCATGGGGCAGGAGGGGGCCTGTCCAGGCTGAGTGCTAGGCCAGGTCTTGCACTGCAAGCCCAGGATCTGCAGCCGGGGCCCAGGCTGTGGGCGTGGGCACGGGCCTCAGGCTGCAGGTCCGGATCACAGGCCCCGGGCTGGGGCCAAGTCCCCTTTGCCTGACTTTCCTGTCTGGTGTCAGCATGACCCTGCGTGAGTGACTTGGTCCTCAGAGAGCTTGTTCCCTGCTCCGTGCGCCTAACTGCTCCTGCGTGGCCCACAGCTGAGGGCGACCCACTGGGTGGAGGGCGTCCAGACGCAGTTAGTGCCGGGGCCAGGTTGGGGGCCCATGGTGACCTCAGATGTCTAGTTTTCCATCAGCCGGGGCCTTGTCAGGGCCCCGACGCACAGCTGGGAGAGGTTTGAAAGCTGTGTCCAGTGTCTGGGCACAGCGAGGGGACACAGCATGCTGGACACAGAACCCTAGGGCCTCAGTGCAGAGGGTGTGTGTGTAAGCCAGGGACCCTTTCTTCTGGCGAATTCTGATGGGAACCCTGATGTATCAGTGCGGCTCTGGCTGAAGCAGGTAGGAGGTGCTGATTGGTGGCTTCCTCCTGCCTCCAAAGCAATTTCTGGAAGCGAGTATGAAACGCCCTGCTGTTTATTGATGGGTAGTGGTAGGATGGGGCCTCTGGGGAAGTGGAAACAGCTGTCCTGGGCCTCCCGGTCTGAGTGGGCATCTGTCCGGGGTGGCAGGGTCTCCTCAAAGGGTCAGTGGTCCTCACAGGCTTGGTGGTGCCTGGGGGTCCCGGGCTCATGTGGCCACTCCGCAGGGGCACTGAGGTGACTGTCCCGTCTTCCCCGAGAAAGCAGCAGCCTGCCTGGGGCGATCGCAGGGGCTCACAGAGCCTCAGGAATTCATTCCCACTAACGACCGCTGTCATCCAGGATCAGTTGCTGAGTTGCAGATTGCATGGGGAAATGGACGGAAGCGACGGTTAAGTGCATTTCAGAGGCCCAGGCCAGAGGTGGGGTGCCGTGGTGCCACCGTCTACCCTGGGGAGGGCATTGGGATAGCAAGGGCTTGAGGGAGTGGAAGAGGACCCTCTCCTCTCCTCCTTGCCATGCTTGGGTCCACAGACGTGCCCCTGCTTAGTGCCTTCGGCTGGCAGCCAGCACAGGAGGCAGAGCTCTGCGGCCAGCGTGGCCTTTGGGGTGAGGTGGCCGGGGCATCCCTTAGGCTTCCTCAGGGGCTGGCCTTTCTCGGGAGTGACAAGCTCCTGAATCCCTGTTCTCTGCTGTCCCCAAAGCCAGCCCTGTGCCCAGAGCTATGTTGGGGCGGGGTCCATGTAACACTGTCCTCTGGCGTGCATGTGTGCCTGTGCCCGTGTGCATCTCGTCTCTCCCGGGGCTGCTGAGAGGACCCAGGGCCGGCGGGCGGGGACTGAAGACCTGCTCTGTGCTTGCAGCTGGGTGTCCTGGTGCACCACTGCCCTCCATGCCTCAGGTTGCGTGACGTGCCACCACCAGCCGGGGGCTTTAAACGATAGAAATGTATTCTCTCACAGCTCTGAGGGCAGATGGCTGAAGTCAGTCTCACTGAGTGGAGATCAGGGTATCTTGGCCACGCACCCTCTGCAGGCTGCAGGGGAGGCTCTGCTCTTGATCTGTTCCCGCTCCTGCTGGCTGCCGGCACTGCCTGGCCTGTGGCTGCATCACTAAGGTCTCTGCCTCCCTGGTCACACAGCTTCCTCCTCCTCTTCCACCTGTGTGTGCCTCCTTCTTGTCAGGGTGCCTGTGATTGCACTCAGCATCAGCCCGGTAATCCAGGACAGTCCTCCCATCTCAAGATTCTTAACCTGAGCACACCTACAAAGTCCTTTTTTGCCACATAAAGTATTGGCCATGAGCTCCAGGAATCAGGGCCTGGTGTGTTTGGGGGCCACCGTTCCGCCAGCCACAGGAGGCGAGCACCCGCGCAGGCTGGCCGAGCGGTGGAGGGTGGGGAGGGCAGCTGCGGTGCCCGGGGCGGCGTGTGGGGGAGCAGTGCTGCAGGGTTTCCCTCGCACCTCCAGGACAGTGCTCATGCGCAGCCCAGGCTGGCCCTTGGCGGTCCGGCCTCCTCCTCTGCACCCTCTGGCTGGCAGTAAGCAGAACGCTTCCTGGCCCGCCTGAGTGCCGGTCGCAGCCAGGCGGTCCCTCCCACCGTGAGGCGGGAGAGGTGGGCCGTGCCGCGCTGCACCGACCCTAAGCCCACGTGCGCTGAGAAGCTGGCCTTGCTGTTGCTGCCTGGGGCCTGGCTGCCTAAGCCTGCGAGGGGCTGAGCTTGGGATTTTGCAAAAGTCTCCACAGGGCGGGAAAGATCCCAGTCATGTGATCTCTTAAACACAGAGTGCTGTTTGCAGAGCACACTGCCTTCCCAAGGCAAGAGCTGCAAACTCAGAGCCCTGGAGGGCTCTGCAGGCAGTGCCAACGACGATAGCAGCAGAGGAAAACACTAATTGCACCCGCCCTTGGCCTGGCTTTCATTTCCCTCCTTTTGATATAAGCATAGACAACAGAGAATACATGTCTGCTAAAAAGAGCAGAGCAGCGGGAAGACTGCAGCCTGGGGGATCCAGCCCTGGCCTTGCCGTGGGCACAGGGCGACTGGAGACCCCTGTGAAGGGCTAGCTCCTCCTAGGCTCCCTCGACCTTGACCTGGCAGCAGTGTGGGTCTGGGCCAGAGGATCATCCTGCTGACAAGAGAACCCAGATATCAGAATTTTATGTGAATCCTGACCTTAAAATGTGGCTTCAAATTTAAAAGACACCATATGGACCAAACAAACACTGCCGGCTTTGGGCAGCTGTGCTTTCTGCGGAGGCGGACACGTCCTCTGCCTCCCTTTGGGGCTGCCCTCCTGGGCATCCCCGGGCCTGGCCTTGGGAGGGAGGAGGGGCAGGTGGTTCCCGTCCCGGGGAACAGCCATGGGGCAACTGCGCCCACACAGCCCGCCGGGCTGAAGGGAGAGAAGTGAGACAGCTCTGTGCCACGACCTTGGCCACCACCTCCTCAGAGGCAGCCGGTGCCAAGCCACTGTCCGCTGCTGTCGGGCTGCGGTGTCCTCCCTGCCAGGCAGGGGAGGCACGCCCCTCCGGAGCCAGGGAACGCCTGCTGGGGACGGGGACCAGCTGGGTGGCTCCTGCACGTGGCTGGTCTCAAGGTCTTCACCTGGCCGCCACAGCCAGCCCGTCTCCACCAGGCCAGGCCACAGGGACGTTCTCCAAACTGCAGGGAGGCCTGGGGGCCGTGCGGGGTGGGGGCTGGAGGCAGAGTCCACGCCAGCCGCTGTGGGGCTGCAGAGTCCTGCAGGCAGCGAGCGGGCCGGAGGGTTGGGCAGGCGCCGGCGGAGCTCTGTGCTTCCGCCCACTCTGGTTGCTCCTGTGGGAGGGTCTGGAGCGATGGCAGGGGAGAGTAGAGCCCTGTCCCAACAGGCCACAGGCCTGGGAAGTGGGCACAGCTCTACCCCGTGGCAGGCAGATCACCGGGCCCTGTGACAGTGGCACGGCCAGTGTGAGGCGTGGGGAGAGGGCCCAGCCAAGCTGAGGTCCGGCGGGTGGTGGGGGCCAGGGTATGGGGGGAAAACTTGCTGAAAGCCAGGTCGGGGGCCTTTCTGCCCAGTATCTGTGAACGCCTGTCCTGGCTTCCTGTGGCCGCCTCGACAGCACGGGCACTTGGTGGTTAGAGCGGCTCGGCCCTCAGCCCTCCTCCCGCGCCGCTGCGGTGCCTGCAGCCCCGGCCAGAGCGAGCCGGGGAGAAGCTCTGGTTGGGAAGCCCGAGGCAGCTCCGAGAGGCGTGTTTCCACGCTGAGCGCAGCCTTGGCAGAAGCCGTGGGCTCCTGTCCGTGTGCTGGGTGTCAGGATGCTGTTGGAGATGCCAGAGTGGTGACGCGGCCCAGGCCGGGAAGCGTGGGCGGCGGTGCTGGGAAAGAGGCTGCACGTCCCCAGAGGCAGGGGACGTGCTGCCTAGGCTGGCGGGGAGGGTGCTCCCGGCTCCCGCCCTCCGGCTGTCCCACCCCAGGCTGCGAGGGCAGACGTGCTGCTTGCAGGGGCTGGGCGCACATCGCCGCCCAAGGACACATGCCGGCGCGTCCCGCACGCCATCTGTGACTGGCTCTCAGCCTGACAGCCCCACGAGCTGGGCTCCTCTCCTGTGCCCCCGCCATGGATTTGGCCTCCCTGTCCCCCCCCACCCCCCGAGTTGGTGTGGGATCTGGCTCGGGAGTGGAGCTGACCAGGGAATGCCGCCTGGGAAGGACCTGGGTCTTTGGTGGAGCACTATTAGCAGATGACAAACAGGACCTGTGACCCAGAGGATGGTGGCCTCAGCCATGCCTGGCTGTGGCCCCAACTCAGGTACAAGGGACAGTTCTCAAAGGTCTGTGGCTCTCAGAGGGGCCACCTAAGGGCTGTTTGGGCAGCTGCTCCCAGCAGGGGCTGGGCTGGGGTGGGGGCAGTTCAGTGCAGGCGTCAAACGTGCCTGGCTCTGCCCCACCTGGTGCTGCGCTGGCTGCCTGCGGGGCCCTGGACACCTCCCCCAGCCCTCCCAGTTCTACCCAGGTACGATGCGAGGGGCTGCTGGAGCTGGACGAGAGAACGTCTTCTCCCCGTGGAGAGAGGCCTGCTCCGCGCTTCTGTGACGCACCCTCGTGGTTCTGGGGTGGTCTTCTCACCCACTGCCCTTCTCTGCCGTGCTCTCCTTCACAGATGCAATGAGCCGATGCTTTCTGCACTTACCTTGGATCTGTGTTGCAAGTGTCCCCGGAGAGCCTTCCTGGTGGCCTGCAGTCCCCACAGCTCACTCGCAGATAGCACGTGGCTCAGCAGTGAAGCTGCGATCTGCTCAAGGCACATCTGGCATTTAATTAGTGGCCATGGCTCGGCATGCCCCCAACACAGCACAGGCAGCTTCCTGGGAGCGAGGCCGTGTCTCCAGGGGCAACCCTGCATGTCTGTGACGTGTGTACCTTGGGCACGGGAGCCCCTGCCGGGGCGGGAGCGGTGGGGCCTGCTTGGTGCGGGCGAGGCTCCCTCCAAGCCCTGGGAGCCCTGCGGACAGCTGTGGAAGAGCCATGGGCTTCGGCATGCCGGGGGTCAAGGGGCAGCGTCCAGGCGGGTCCTGGACAGAGGCCTCTTGGTGCAGGATGCTGGGGCTGCCAGTGAGGTGCCAGCACAGCCTCAGGGCCAAAGGTGTCTGCCTCCAGGGGGCTGCAGAGGCAGCTCAAGGGACATCTGAAGGGGACACAAAGCTATTCCCCAGAAGCAGGGAAGACAGGACTGGCTCAGAAGCCGCATTTGGGCCCAAGGTCCTAACCCTGCTGATTTGTGCCTGCTAGTCGCCTCCGATCACAGCCCCGGCCCATCTCAGAACTCTCTGCAGGTCGGCAGACACTGCGGCAGCTCCAATTTTCCTTGACCCATTTCTCTTTGAAATTAATGCTGGGCAGCACTGTGCCCTCGGCCCTGGAGGAGCTCTGAGCTGGGAAAGGTCCCGCAGTTAGGTGGCAGTGTTGTTGTCTGGCGCGCCCTTCTCCCCACTCCCTGGCTCAGTGTTTCTTCCTCCTGCCTCACTTGTTTGGAGCTTGAGCTGGTGTCCTGAGTCGGGATGTGTCCCCAGAGCTGACTTGGCCGTGTCAGCCTGGGTCTGGTCCTGGGGTGTGGGCTGCTGCATAGGTAGAGCCTCTGGGATGTGCGTGAGCTGGCAGGAGGGCCCGGGAGGAGCCCGGCTGGAGCCACGCTGGTGTCCAGGCAGGATGGCGTGCACACCTGGCCCGGGGGCTGGCAGTGTGGGTCGCAGGTGGCCTAGGAGCTGGGCCTGTGTGGGGAGGGGAGCATGCACCTGCTCCCCAAACCATGGGAGGAATAAGAGTGATGACAACCGTGCCTCTCAGATGGGAGGCTGAGGCCCACGCCTTGCCCACCACCACACGTGTCCTCACAGTGCGCTGGGGCTGCCCCGTGCTGGGGAAGCAGCAGCGGACCAGCTAGAGCAGGCGTCTGCCTCCTGGGCTCTCAGTCCAGTCGGGGAGACCCGACACACAGATGCTTGCTGAGGTGGGCCATCCCACCAAAGCGAAACCGCGTGCAAGGGCAGCAGACGGGAGAGCAGAGGGGAGGCAGGCCTAGGGCAGGGGCAGTGGTTGAACCGAGACTCGAGTGATAGGAAGGCCCAGCCTGGGAAGAGTGCTCCTGGCAGAGGGAACAGCACGTGCAGGACCCTGAGGCCAGAGCTGCCGCGGTGCGACCCAGGCACAGAGGAAGAGCTGGTGCTGGGAGCCTAGGGAGCGACAGGCCAGTGGGAGGCACTGGGCCCGGACGGAGGGAAGGGGCCTGGTCCCGCGAGTGGGCCGTCGGACGCGAGCCAGGATGGTGTGCTCGTGCGGGGAAGCCTGTGGGTGGCTTTCGGTGGAGAGAGTGGGGGGCTCCCAGTGGCAGATGGCGGTGGCTGAGCCCGTGGGGCAGGGCCAGTGGATTCGGGATGAGTTTGAGGCGGCACTCACAGCTCATGGGTGTGAGGGAGGGTGTCGAGGACAGCTCCTGGCTCTTGGAAGGACTAGCAGCCAGGGGCAGCTGTGAGTCTGACCCAGCGTCTTCAGGGAGGGAGGCAGGTCAGGCGGCCTAGGCCAAGGGCAGGAGCCAGAATTGGGGCCCGTCCCGCTGACCCCGCAGCTGTGCCTTCCACTGCTCCACCTGCCCTGGCTCAGGGGAGGTGTCGTCTGAGGAGAGCAGGTGGGGCCCAGGCCGAGCCCAGACAGGCAGGCTCGGGGTGCACTGGCAGCTGCTCTCGCCCTGGAAGGCAAAGGCCCTGCTCTGTGGGGTGGGCTGTTGGGGACAGCTAAGGTCCCAGGTCTCTGGCAGACCGAGGCCTCCACCCCCAACCTGCCAGAATGCGTGGATACTAGAACCACATCCCTCACGGTCTGCAAGAGTGCGCAGGACAAGGCCCTCGGGCCGGGCCGCCGTCACCCTGCTGGGCGCAGGCAGCACTGCCAGCTGCTCTGCACACAGCAGTGGCCTCGAGGCGGCCAGAATGCTCTTGGCCCCTGGTGCAACCTCTCTTGGAATTTGAGGTTGGGGACATCTTGGCAGCTGTCCTCGGGGTCTATCCCTGCAAATAGGTTCTTGTTGATCCGGACCCAGCCCGGATGCCCCAGAGCTCTGGCCCTTGGGGAGCACTGCTGAGCCAGTGAACAAGGCTCGCGCTGGCGGCAGCAGTGCTGCTCTGTGCTGATTGGTGAGGGGAGCGATCCTCCCTGTGTCTGGCCACCGCGTGTCTCCCCCTCATCAGCCTTTGCCCGCTACCCCCTGGGGTCTTGTGTGTTGGGGTCAGCCCTTCATCGGCCCTGGGCATCGACTTCTGTCACATCCGACGCCAGCTCCACCCCGGCGCACCTGGTCTCCTTTCCGGCTCTGTTGGTGTTAGTTGCACGAGAGCCTGTGTTCTGTAGCCAGGCTGTGGAGGGTCCCTCTCTGCCCGCGGAGCTGAGTGGTTCAGGGACAGGCACACTCGCCGAGGGTGGGCCCTGGACATCGCGTCGCCTGGCCTGCACAGCTGTGCTGGGTGCCGGCGAGAAGCCAAGGCGAGAGAGTGCCGCTGTCCCAGCGGTGACGGGAGTGGCAGGGAGAGGAGGGGACGTGCGGCGCTTGTTGGGCTCTTACCTGTGACCACATCCACTGGGCACTGCAGGGACAGCGCCTCCTGGGGCTCTTGTGATGGCCCGTGAGGTTGGCTGCCGCTGCCGCTGCTGCGGGCACAGTGCGGGCGAGGAACCGAGTTGCCGGCGGCGAGGCCGGGAAGCTGCAGAGCCACAGGGGGCCAGGCCTTCTGACTCCTCGGGCGTTGGGAGCAGGCCCGGAGCCCAGGGCCGCCCGGCCGTGCAGCGCTCTCCTGCGCCCTCACGGCTGCGCCGGCAAGGCCCGCGTCCCCTCAGAGCCCGCCTGAAGGCCGGCTGGCGGCCGAGGGGCACAGGAGCCCGGGGCCAGCGAGGGCGAGTGAGGGCGCACCCAGGCCCCTCAGCATGCGAGCAGGGGCCTGCTGCTTGTGGTGGCATCGCCAGCTGCTCGGAGGGCCTGGCCCGCCTCTGGTGCTGGGCCACCCGTGCAGAGAAAGGCCAAGTGCAGCCGCGGGGAGCCGGCCACACGGCCCTCATCCCTGGAGCGGTGCTTGCTTCTCAGAGATGTTTGAGGGCTGGTCCCCGAGGCCACTTACTGTCACCATTGCCATTTCAGGACACCTGCTGGACGTGCCTGGCTGTGGATCCCCAGGTTGGGCGGTGGGCCTTTGCCAGTCCCGTGGGCCCCTGGGCCTTACTGGTCCCGTTTCCGCGCTGCTGACCAGGGCTGGCTTCTCAGGCTCGCTGCCTGTCAGGCAGGGCCAACACTCACTTTAACGCTCTCTCATTAACGCCTTGGGACTTTTGATCATTTTTTGAACAAGGGACCTTGCATTTTTGTTTTGCACAGTGCTCTGCGAATTATGTGGCCAGTTCTGCTCACCACTCTCCTCCTGTGACCCTGCTTCCTCCCTGCAGTTCTTGGACATGCGCTCCACACCTTGAGGTCCAGGACACCTAGGCTCTGCACAGTGGCCAGAATCGGGGGTGCCCAGCAGATGCCAGCTCCCTTCCTTCTAGGCCCAAGCGCTGGCACTTTCTAACAGTTAACCGCTTGGTCTTTATTTGGCGATATATGATGCAAGCCTGCTGATTGCCAGGAGACAGCTGCTGTCCATTCCTGCTGTGACCCAGGCCTGGCCATCGGAAATGTGCCTGTGTGACTGTGAGGGCCATTCAGTACCTGGGGCTGCAGTGCTGTGGCGCTCAGCCTCTGCCCTGTGGACACTGTTGACCCAAGGGCTGTTCCCAGCATGCTCTGGCTATTGTCCCTGCATACTTGACTTTGGACATAAAGTGCCCGTGGAAACCATAGCGCTTGTTCACTCGTTCATTTGATCCATCCTGCAGATGTTTGCCCAGCACCCAGTGTGAGGCCCGATATAGGGCCAGGCTCGGGGACTCGAGGGCATCAGACAGGGGCAGGCCCGACCTCATCCAGCTCACAGTGAACTGGGCGGCCACAAATATCTGCACAACTAGAAACTTGGAAGTGCTGTGCCGCAAAGCAACGCCACAGTAACTGGCCGTGGGCGCTGTGGCCTGAGTGTGGACTGCAGCTCCTCGGAGGGGAGAGCGGCTGGGGGCAGGAGGCACAGGAGGCCTGGGGCAAGGGCAGGGCTCGTTCGGGGTCTGGCAGCAGGGCTGGGTGAGGGCCAGCTGTGCCCCGCTGTGAGTGGCGTGCTCTGGTCTCTGCGAAGGTGAGAGGCAGCGAGGCAGGGAGCTGGGAGGAGGCTGCGACCGGAGCAGGGCGGCCGTGGGCATGAGAGGAAAGGCTGGGCCAGAGGCACGGAGCCACAGAGGGCCACAGGGCAGCAAGGCTGCTGGGCACCTGCCAGGCACCCCCTCACTGCCCGGAGAGAACATCCCTGCTCCCGGGGGCAGAATCACACTCCCATCCAGGCTTGGCCTGAGGCCGCAGGAGCCAGCCTGCAGCTCGGGGCCACGCTGCGCCCCACGCCTCCACCCCTGCCTGCCGGCCCTGCCTGCCCACTGAGATGGGGCTCTCCAGGAAGGCGGTGCTCTCAGGGGAGGTTGTGCTCTCGGGGAGGGAAGGGGGGCTCTCAGGGGAGGGAGTGCTCTCAGGGAGGGAAGAGGGTGCTCTCAGGGAAGGAAGGGGTGTTCTCAGGGAGGGAAGGGGGTCCTCTGGGGCGGGGGGGGAAGGGGGTGCGCTCAGGGGAGGTGGTGCTCTCGGGGAGGGAAGGGGTGCTCTCAGGGAAGGTTGTGCTCTCAGGGAGGGAAGAGGGTGCTCTCAGGGAAGGAAGGGGTGTTCTCAGGGAGGGAAGGGGGTCCTCTCAGGGAGGGAAGGGGGTG
>VSMD01057373.1:0-76703 GCA_008750895.1 Mirza zaza | reverse complement strand
AACGGATATGATTAAGCTCACCAAAAATACGTGTGTGGTTAGGCTCTCTCAATTATGAAGATATGGATTCTGGAACGTGAGCAGTCATCAATCAACCCCTCCAAGAAGTATTTACTGAATTGAACACCTACTACTTTTTCCACAGTAAAGAACAGAAAAATGAGGTATATATAAAACACAAGAGCGCTCCCTGCTCTCAAGTTCCTTATAACTTAGTGCAAGAGACAAAACTAAAACACAATTAATTAGAGAACAACTAAATACCAAACCGGGGTATAAGATACTCAAAATAAACATAATAAACAAGTTATGTATGTGTTTTAGATCAAGTATCCATATAATTGTAAATATTAAAGAAAAAGCATTTTGGGTTGACATTTTTCAGTTCCTGTTGATAGCAGCAAATTAGCTGACACTACCACCAGGAGCACAGAAACAAGAGGCATTTGAATGGGGAAGGCAGTAAAAACTAACCACTCCAACAACAGTTGGGGGAAACCTGAATTTATCTAAGTAAAAGAGAAAATCTGAGGTCTAGGCAATGTATGACTCAGCAACGTAGTGAGTTATTTTTAAAGATAGGAAACATCAGGATAAAAAAATCAAGCAGCATGCTCAGGAGGGTCATGTGACACCACTTCCACGACAAAGCCAAGCCCGCCCTGGTCAGAACTTTACACCACATCAAGAGCTCTTCTGGACCAGAACCCAAGCAGGATGAGCAACAGCTGGAGATCGTCCAAAGGAGAGTGACTAAAATGATTAAAATGTTAGGAAATAGGTCCTCAGAGGACATATAAAGGAAACGAGGTTCTTTAGTCCAGATAAAAGACGGCTGGGGAGGGAGGAGGTCAAGGCTGCACAAAAGCCTGCAAGGCCAGGAAGAGGAGGTACAGGGGAGCACTTCTTTCCCATAAAGGATGGGACAAGAGGAATGAGATTAAATTGCAAGGACAGGCATTTATATTTGAGAGAGAAAAAAAGAACTTCCTGGCTAGAAAGATTGCAAAGCACTGGCATAAGTTACCAACAAGCTTTTTAGAATGTCCTTTTCAAGAGACTTTTTTAAAATACAGATGACCATCTTCACAAACTCTTTCACCCAGTGTACTTACCAGACAAAATCAGTGACTATTTTAACTACAAATACAAGCTCCATTAAAATAAATAAACATTAAAAGTTGAAGCGTAGCAAGGCTCTTCACTATTGCTGCATTTCCAAAATTCATCAGCAAGTTATCAGTTATGTGAATGCATTTGTTTATCTATGTGACTAGAAACATTTCTGGTTCTAGAAGTGGTTCTACTCCATAAAGAAGGTCAATCGGCCGGGCGTGGTGGCTCACAGCTATATTCCTGGCACTATGGGAGGCAGAGTTGGGAGGATCACTTGAGGTCAAGAGTTCAAGACCAGCCTGAGCAAGAGCCAGACCCCATCTCTACTAACAATAGAAAAAATTAGCTAGGTGTGGTGGCACCTGTAGTCCCAGCTACTGGGGAGGCTGAGACAGGAGGATTCCTTGAGCCCAGGAGTTTGAGGTTGCTGTGAGCTAGGCTAACACCAGGCACTCTAGCCAGGGTGACAGACAGAGCAAGACTCTGTCTCCAAAAAAAAAAAAAAAAAAAAAAAAAAAGGCAATCAGTTGCCCTAGATGAGATATAAAAAATAACCAAAACATGGATAAACTAACCAGTAATATCTAATTAAGCAAAAACATTTTAATTTTAATGCTAGAATTTAATTTTAATGTTGAGAGAAGGAGTGGGCAAGGGTGGGAAGAGTAAACAAAAATCAGCCACGAAGGAATAAAACACACTACACACATGCATATACACGCTCTCTCCCCCTTTATATCTCTCTCTCTCTCTCTCTCTCTCTCATTTGACTGAAAGATAGATCGGTCTATCCAACAGTGGCATAATCTTTCCTAACATTAATTTTAAAAAGTTAAGACTACACTACAAAGCACACCTAGTTTCCCTTACAGAAAGGCTTAGGGATCTACATCTTTTCAATATTATGCTAAAAACAAAACAAACAAAAAAAACCAACTAAGTCAAAACACATATATTTTAGATTATTTGAGTATTATTTTCCCCAATCACAAGACAGGAAGGAGGGAGGCAGACAGGAAGGAAGGAAGAGAAAGACAGTGGACAGAGTCACGGATGGTCTAACACACTACAGTGAATCTGCTGGACACCTCGCCAGGGGGTAAGAGGACAGGCTGACGCACCGCAGACAACGCTGCTCATCCTCCTGTCACAGATGCCGCCCAGAGACACAACCAGGGTCACACTACAGCTAGTGGCTGAACCGGGACTAAGCCACACATTTAGTATCATTTGGAGTCACTACCGTATGAACAGCTTGATACCTGAAATTTAATTTGCTTAAAACAGAACGAAATGTCCAATGGCATTAGCATTATAACTTTGGTTAAATTACCACACTACACATGCATGCACGCACCCACGCAAAGTTAATTTTACGATGTAACTGTGATATGCACTAGAAGTTCTTATTTCTCTAGGAAGAGGGAAAACTCAAAATACTAATGTTTCCTGAGCACCTATTAGGTCCTGGGCATCTAAGATTTCTTATCTCATGTAATCCTCACAGCCTAGGAAAGCAAATCTTCCTCATTTTGCAAATGAAGGAATCGGGCTAAGGAAGTACCTTGCCCAAGAGCCACAAAGGTAACAAGGAACAGAAGTTCTACCTGATGCTAAGTCCCTGCCTTTTCTATTATACAAGACATTTTCTGTCCAGTAGAAACCACAGAGCACACAAAAAGGAGCATTCATAGGAAAAAATCAATTCCTCTGCATTTCCCCTGCAAGTTTTTAAAAAGATTCTGAATTATTTGGGCATCTCCCCTACACTTGATGAAACTTTCTATATCCTGGGCTCACTCACACTGTCCTCAGCCAGGGGGACTATATTGTTCTGTTTGCCCCAGATGGTTCTGATTTATGACTCCTGTTGATGGCAAAATTACCAGCAGCATCTCCTTTCCCTCTCAAAAGTGTCCCAGGGTAGAAGATAAACTACATGGCCACCCTACCCAAGCCCCTCACTACAGCTTCCCCCATCCAAGCTTGTCTGACCCCAAAGAAGCTCGGTTCCTCGGTTCCTTTCCTCTCTTTCAGCATAAACTCCCTGTCTATCAGAGCAGGAGTCCTCAAGTCAGCACAGCTGGGAAAAGCAATATGGTTAGGCAATTCATACCCCTGCGAGGAGCAGAACATCTTCACATGCAGACAATCTCTATTTGTTGAAATTACAAGCAGTGTGACAACTTTATATGAAGATAATATTCAGCAAGAACAGAGGTAGACCATTCTAAGCAGATGAGCCCATCACGTAAACCAGCCCCACTTGGAGCTGGATGCTACGGCGGCCTCCCTGAACTGTCCTCAGTGTTCTACTCTGCCTCACTTCTAACCCAACAGATTATCTACCAGTTCTTCTGATCGTCCCCATGGCAAGCACGGTGTGGTTTTCTAAGAGGACACTGGAGGCAGACTACTGGTGTCCACTGATGACCGTGAGAGCCACATGGCACCAGGAGGATATCCAGACACCAATGTGAATTTGTTCTAATGCTCAGTATCAGGCCCAGCTCGGTGGCTCATGCCCGTAATCCTAGCACTTTGGGAGGCCAAGGTGGGAGGATCGCTCGAAGCCAGGAGTTCAAGACCAGCCTGAGCAAGAGCAAGATCCTGTCTCTGCAAAAAATAGAAAAATCAGCCGGCGTGGTGGCACATGCCTGTAGTCCCACCGACTAGGGAGGCTGAGGAAGGAAGATCGCTTGAGCCCAGGAGTTTGAGATTGCTGTGAGCTGTGAGTGGTGCAATGAGCCACTCACTGCACTCTAGCCCGGGTGACAGAGGAAGACCCTGTCTCAAAATAAAATAAAAATTCAATATCAAAGTTGGCCTTTGCTAGGGTAATTATTCTTTAAATTTGAGGTCTTCAAAGGAACTCAGTGAGGCAAACCTCATTTTATAAAAGAGGAAATTATGGCTTGTAGAAAAGATTGGCCTACAATCACAAAGCCAGGACTAGAAACCAGGTCTCATTTTTCTAGCATACAGGGGATCCTCAACTTCCACACCTCATAGATTTTCATGCCTCATACATGGAGATCCAACACTTTTCTGGCGCCAGATTTGTACTTTCTTGGAACAGCAAGCTGTCACGTGGTGGGGCCTTTCAACCAATACTTGAATCTCAGCAACATCACAACAGTGTTAACACTTTCAGTATCTTCTAATATTCTGGACGTGCTTTATAAAAATAAGTATAAAAGAGAAAATAAAAGTGTTAATACTAGTGTAACTACGACAGGAGTGAAAATATTTAGGCCTTCCCAAAATGGCAAAAGTATCTTCTTAGACTTCAACTGTCAGGGGGAAAAGTAAAAACATATGAAATGCTGGAAATAATTCATCACCAATTGTGCTTAAAACACAACTGTAATAATGGAAAAAAAAACTGAGAGGTTTGTTTTGTTAACAGTGTAACTTTGAATAAGCTGAGCAAATGAAAATTTAAGGTTTGAGATTTAATCTTATTACATATATTAATGTTTAATCTGTGTGTTTAATGTTTTAAAGAACTTAAAAACCAAGCAGTCATATAATTAGGAATGTAAGAATATTTTTAACTATACAAGAATTGAATCTTCTTGTAACATATCTAGTGTTCAACCTTCAAACACTAGTGCTCACACTTCCAGGAACTTTCTATAAATCCCAGGGATATGTGTAACCCACACCGACATTCTTACTCTATTGCCAATGTATTATTTTTGTGGGTACCTCACATAAATTGACACTAAATATGAGGCATCCTACAGCAAACTTTAATGTCCTTTCTATATAATTCTTCATTGCTTAGGACCACTCACCTACCTTTTAAAGTAATGAAAATTTGCTCCTGTTCATTCACTCCTGAATTATATAAACAGTGAAAATGCAGAGTTTCAAAGGATTTTTTTCTCGCAAAAAAATAAGGAATTTATTTCCTTAGGCTAACAGAAAAGTGTTCAAATCTGACAGCCCTTGCCTTTCTGCATTGTATTTCATGTAACTTAAAGATTCATTTGCACATCCTCCTACTGCTCACTTTTTCCCCATTTCGCAACACAAATAATCTACTTAACTGTTACCGTCAGTCTGAAATGGCACCTCCATTCCCTTCCCAACTACCCCGAAAGAGCCACTCACACATCTATCTTTAAAATGGCTGTGTTTACAGCCACCCATATGCCACCATTCATGAAGCAACTGCTACCATCCTCGTGACTAGGCATTGGCAGGCACAGCCACGACAAAGGATGGTGGAGCCACAAATAGGTGCCTGGGACTCTGAATTTCCCTTTTTAAGGTTACTACTTTCAGAAGAAACTAAAAAAAAATTTTTTTAAAGGAGCAGAGACATACATACCCCTCATGATAAAACCTTTGGGAGGATGAGGGAGCCTTACTGGCAAAGCTGTCTCCAAGCATATTTCTATGCTAAGTATACCTCACTATACTACGTTGCCATGCAAACGTGGCCTGCTGCTACCTGTGCTCCTCGCTCTCTGTACTACGTTGCCGTGTGTTAATATTTCTGTCACAAGTGTCCCTCACTGCACTGTGCGTGCCAGGCTGCTAGACCATTGTGGATCCGTATGAAGAACCCGGCTACAGAGTGAATTACAAAAGTCGTTTGCCTCTTGACCTTAAAATTAAGAAGGCTTTTCACATATTGTCTTCGGTTTGCTTAAACCACATTGAGCAACAGGCTGGAGAGGAGACAGATTAATAAACAGAGTGACTGTCTGACCAGAGTGGGGAAAAGCAGGCATTGTTCTCCGCAGAGGTGAGAGTTAAGGAATGAAGGTGTGCAAAGGGGAACAGGGGCTCTGGGAGTGCTGAGGAAGAGGCCACAGGCAACAGAAAAACAGGGGCAGGAAGTGCAGGTTGCCCCTACCCCATGCTTGTTTCTATGCCTCTGATTTTATTCTTCTTCTTCACCAGAGCCTGATTATGAGACAAAAAGAACTTTTAGGAATGCAACCAGTAAACGCAGCTGCGGGAAAGCAATGGAGTAGCACGGAGTGCTGCTTTCCTTCCCCCTTTCTGTTCTAGCATGTCCCCCCTGGTCCCCTCTTAGCCGCTTGGAAAGTGCTGACCATGGCTGCAGGACAGGGCTGCTCACGGTGGCTGCAAAGCAGAAAAGTGAACAAACTACAGAGATTCTGCACCAGCTGATGGGAAGCCAGGGGTGAGGAGCTGGAGCCAGAGAACAGGGCAGAGGTAGGACTTTTCAAAGAACAGCAAAAACGACAGGGACCCAGCTAAAGCAAACCAGATTTTATCTCTTTCCTCCCTGTCCCTCTAACTCGCCCTTTCCCTGCCCAGCCAGCAACAACAGAATAAATTTTTCTCTCCTTCACCCAAAAGAGGAATTTTAAAAAAAGATGGAAGGGGTGGTGATAGTGACATAAATGGGGGAAATGGGGAAAGAAACCCCCAGGAGTTGCCAAAAAGAATGGACATTCATCATCAAGCTGCTTCTCAAATGTATGGGACCAAAATAACTGAGTTCATGTCTCCACTACTACCATTTATAATCTTACTTCTTTTCAATTACTTTGGTTCTTGTCACCCTAAATAGAAATGATATGAATACTCTTTTGTGAGGAAGACTGATAATTATTTTTGTAATAATGATACTACCTACTATTAGTAATAATATATCCATTTACACAATCTTCAAAATATTCCCACATCAATTCTTGCGTTGATCCGCAAGACAACCTATTAGTAGGCAGAGCAAGTATTAGCCCTATTTTACAGATTGTGGAGCAAAAGCACAAAAAGGGAGTTAAGCACATAGAAAACGCTGAGGAAATGTACAGCCAAGGACCGCTGGAGAATGATTAGCACTCACTTCCCTCGCCTACTCAATGCGTTTATTCGCAAGCCTCTCGTGAGCATGAGCCGGACACCACACACACTTTTCAGGCCTCTGAAAAGTCAAAGATGAACCGAACTCACTGGAACCCCCATACCCCTGACCACCTGCATGGAGCTTAGACACCTAAGAGGTCTGCATCTCTGTGCTGAGAAAAACGAAGCAAGTTGATGGCAGCCTTGGAACCAGAGGCCACGACTCCTGACCTCCAAACCACACTCCTCCCCTGCCCTAAGCTGAGGAAGGTCTGGCCTCCTGGTCCACTGTCATTTGTAAAGGAGTTTATTTGTCTCCTTTTTTGTCAAGGAAAAAAAAAAGGAAAAGGAAAGGAAAAAACCCACAGGTAGCAAGCCTCCCTTGATGAAGCAGTACGAGAACCCAGGGAAAATGCTGCCCGTTTAACGTAAAGTGCGTGAGGGCAAGGAAGCATGTGGGATGAGCCAGATCTAGGGTGGAACCCCATCTCCATCACTTCCTCACTAGGAGAACTCAGGCAGTTAAAGTCTTCCAGCCATCCTTCCTACACCCATGAAATGAGAATAATAATACCTAATACTTTCCTACAGATCAACATGAGTAAATATAGAAAACTATCCAGGTTATATCATTAGTTTGAGAAAACCTCAAATTGCAGAATAACATGTACAATATGATCCCATTTCTATTAACTTTTTCCTGAAAGAAAATACAAATAAAAAAGGTCTTCACAGTGTTCACCCTGGGGATTAGGAATAGAGAGGTGGAGAGATTTTCTCCTTTTCTATTAAATTTCTTACTATGAGTATTACTTTTAATTTTTAAAATAGAAAGAAGTGTCATTTAAAAAGAATGAAACATGATAATTCAATGAGTGGTGCACTTATAATATGTGCACTTTTCTATATGTATATGTCAATAAAGAGCTTTTTTTAAAAAAATGAGGCAACTCTATGTGCTCAGATATGAAAAGATTTCACAGATATATTAAATGAACTATCAAGTAAACCAATGAATATGCAGAGTACAAAACCCTACTGATGTAAAAAACTATGCATACACATGTAAATGCATATGAAAAGATCTGCAAGGATATATACACACTTAATAACATATTTTTCTATATGTTTCCAGAACATTTTGCATACTTATTTTGAAACTTACATTCTTTTTCATTCTTTAAATAATAATACTTCACTCCCTCAGAGGGCTGCTGTGATGTTTACATGATTATGGTTACATGATACTTTATGTGATATAAAAAGGAATCATTAAGCATTTATTTTTTAAATCACCGATAGGTGTGCACCGCAGACTGCCTTCCCATCCCTCCTTCCACCCCATTCTACAGCCCATCCTCGAGCTCCCCAAGGAACCTGACTCAGGAATAAGAAAGGTCAGAATGGGGCAGACAGGAGGCCCGGAGCAAGGGTCAAGGATGAAATGATGAATAAAATAAGAGGTCAGGAATGTCTGCAACATTGTTTAGCCAAAAAAGAAAAACAAAAACTCCCACCTTTTCTATTTTAGTCACTCTGAAATATATCAAAACATGCCCCTCATCCAAACCACCACATTAAACGCCTTGCTTAGGTCCAGTATGTGACTACAGATCCTTGTTCCCATCTCCGCAACTCCTCTGACAGTCTGTGTTTGTACTGAACCTTCCACTCCACAGGGGCACGTCCTGCCACTCTCATCCACACTTGGTCTGTCCTCTCACCATGCACTGGATCCAAGGACCACAGACCCGAACACCCCCAGGAACTTCATCATAGAGACTTATTCTGCACCCCATCCCACCGCTTGGCGCTTCACTATAGGCTGCCTTACTTGCTGTTTCTTGTGTGTCTTACCAATGTAAACTTCTTGGACAGAAACATGCACGAATGCCATCTTTGTCCTAGTAGAGATTACGGCACAGACCTGAGCCTGAAAGTAGCTCTCCACAGGTACCCACTCTCTGTCAAAGATAGCCTTCTGCACCCCACCTGACCAACTCCGCTGTCTTGCCTTTCTCCCCACTGTCCTTCAATTCTCTCCCAGCTGCCTTTCCTCCGAGTAATGCCTCAGGCACCACTAAGTCCTGCAAAGCACCTTCTCCAGACTCCTGTTACAGAAGAATCCAGCTTGCTAGGGATAAGAAGGCAGCAGCAGTTCTCCCCTCCCAATACTTCCTTCCCTCTACCCCAAACCTTTCTGTGTTTCTGGTATATGGTCACATAAACCTCAACTTTCCTATAACATGTCTGTCTGTTTTACGAAACTATGCCAAACAGTTTGGGCAGGTGAGAAGGTGGGGAGGGACTGAACAACCTCTCAAGGGTCCACCTCGCTACGCACAGAAGGCTGGACCGCTGCCAGCCTGTGGGGAAACTAGCACTGAAGGGAGTGGCAGTGGACCCAAGGTCACTCAGGGTCTGACCCTTAGGAGCATGTCCGTGGTCACTTATTGGTCTGCTCGGGCTCCCATAACAAAGCACACAGCCTGGGTGGCTGAAACAACAGAAATGTGTTTCCTCATAGTTCTGGAGGCTAGAAGTCCAAGATAAAGGTGTTGGCAGGACTGATTTCTTCTGAAGGCCTCTCTCCTTGGTTGGGAGGAAGCTGTCTTCTCCATGTGTCTTCACATGGTCTTCCCTGTGTCTCTCTGTCCTAATCCCCTCCTCTTACAAGGAACCAATCATATTGGACTAAGGCCCACATATGTGACCTCATTTTACCTTAACTACATCTTAAAAGGCCTTATCCCCAAATAGAGTCACATTCTGAGGTACTAGGAGTTAGGACTTCAACACAGGGATGTGAGAGAAAGAATCCACCCTGTAACAGTCAGCAATAGGGAAAGGGAGAGAAAGAAGGCATGATGGTGACTATGAAGAAATGAAAGCATACTCGGCATCTGCAGAAGAAAATGTGTGTCTCCCATAGCCAGAGAGCACTTGCGACCTATACCCCACATCTGGCCCTTAGCCCCATGTGGCCCTAGTGGTGGTCTCTGATGCCTTCTATACCTGCACACTGGGGCTTTGTCTTATGTCACCATCCCTATGTCTTGCTTAGTTCACATTCACCTTCCGTCGGCTCCTCCTAGGACCATGTCCCTTCCTGCTGTAGGTCCTGGACTTCAGAACGTTCTTTCCCTCTGCTCCTTCCCCTGCACAGCCCCCATTCACTTAATTAGTATCATTTCGCCCTTAAGATCTCAGCTCTAACGCCTCTTCCTCAAGGAAGATTCTGAAGACCACACACACACAATTTACCCTCACCCTAGACACAGTCCTCCTATCCTCTCCCCTAGTTCTCTGTAGTAGAACTTACTTAGTTGCATACTTGCACGGTTACTACGTTATCGATGCGTCTGTCCCACAAAACTGAGCAAGCATTCAAAAACTCTGCATCTGCAGCTGGTTTGCCCATGATCACCTATCACTTAGCAGCAGCTGGTATGGTGCCTAGCACCTGGCTGATGCCTAATAAATACTTGGTAAATAAAGCAAAGAATAAATGAAGTATAAGTTAGTGTACATCAAGGGGTCATGTGATCTGTTTTTGATGAATAAATTCACTTTGAGGTGATGGCAGCATACAATCATTAAGTAATGATGTCTAAATAGACACATGCACAGGTGTTAGATCTTAACCAATGTTACTACACATAGAAAGCAGAAATTTACTCCTTAGGTCACAATTCTATAGGAACTACTTTTCCACATGCAATTCTTACATACACACACGTGTGCATTTTATCTCCGGTGGCTACACTCTGTAGTCCACTGACAGGTGTCTGCAGTGCCCTCTCCCAGTGGCTCATTCAGCCACTTGACTCTGGCCTAAAACCAAGAGGAATTCTTAGAGGTGAAGACCTGGCAGATTTCCATGGTGACTCCAATCCCACCCTCTTTCCCTTTCTCCTCCACATTAGGCAGGAAACACTAAAATTCTGGGAACAAGATGTGTGTCACACATTGGAAATGTTCAAATCTGCTGATAACATTCATTCTACCTCGGCTAAATGCATGAGGAAGCCACATGGTCAAAATCTAGTGGAACACAGAACTTAACTAATAAACTAAAGCAGCATTCCGCTTGTTATCACTTTCAGCTTTGCACAACATGTGGAAACAGGCTTATTGCACCACTTGGTCATGTCAGAACATATAAGGGAGGTGGATGCACCTTCGGGATTCATTTTATAGTCACTCACACATCAGGAAGTGTCTGAAGGAATGCATTACAATCTCCATGTGGCTGTATGTTACGGAGTCCTCACTTTTACAAGGAGTATTTTCTAGAGATAGATGTATTTATCTTTCCGGTACTTGAACTATATACATAGCCCTGGTTGTTCTGAATAAAAGAAAGCAAAAGGCACTCATAACTGTTAATAAGAAACTTTTCTTTAGGAGACAGGGTCTCACTATGTTGCCCAGGCTGGCCTCCAATTCCTGGGCTCAAATGATCTTTCTGCCTCAGCCTCCCAGGTAGCTGGAACTACAGGCATGCACTACTGCGCCTGGCTTGGGAAACTATTTTAGACCAGGGGAAAAAAAGGCTGTTCTTTTTATAAGTATTACATCATTTGCATCAACTCAGACTACTAAATAGTTTAGGTTTTGTCCTCCACCCTCTCCCAGCTCCTGCTTTATCCACCTCGATTATTTTATCCTTGCTATAAGGCTCAAGTCAGTTGAGCTTCTTGGCAAGTAATTATCTCATGCTAAATAAGAAGCATGAAGTAGATTAAGAAAATCATATAAACCAGAAAAACAATACTGATATGATCAAAATCTCCAAATAATTCACCTAAGAAAAGTAAAGTTCAACTTTGGAAGTTTAGCAGTTCCGATAAATGAGAATTCAGGTAAGTGGCATTACACAGTCAATTTCTGCTTTCAAAGGACACTAAGTAGAATGCTTGAGTTTTTCCTTAAATTCCTTCTATCGGTGTTCAAACATTCAATGCATTCCTCACAACAGGTAAGGCAACTGTGTCAACAACTAAGACATAGAATTCCTATTCATAGCCAGAAGCTATGCCTTCACTAGTCTAATTAACAGGGAAACAAAACCTCTCCAAACATGCAAATCTACCCCTTTATTAAGCTAAGCAGACTTGGGTCAGGTGTCTCAGAAATTATCAACTTGATCACTGGTTCTGAGGTTAAAATATTCATAAGTCCATACACACTAATCAAGGCACCAGTCAACTCCACAAAACAAAAGCAATCTAAGACAGTGTTGTAAGCACATCCATTTCCCAACATGCGGGCTCCAAATAAAGAAAACTTCCCTAACCCAAAGGTCTCCCTATCTTAAAAAAAAAAAAAAAAAATTAAATACGTCAAAAGAAACCTGAAAGCCTAGTGATGAAACTGTTTTCTAGTGATTAAAATGCTTTACATACTTTACATCTAGTGATAGTAAATACTTTTATCATTTGTAAAAGATGAGCTGGAGAAAGGAGGAGGGGAAACTCCTCTGTTACAGTTGTCTGACATCAACATCTGTGAATTTATGCTGCCTAATGTCATCCCAATACGTAGGTCCTATATTAAATGAAGTCAGTTTTGAGTGTTTACTATGAATATTTGAAAAAAAAATACTCTCATCCAGATAAACTGCTCTTTAAAAGTAGATTTTACCAGTTTGGCCAATTATCAACACTGCTTCCTCCAACACAAATGGAATTGTTTTAATCATCTGATGCCCAGGACTACTTTTTATTTTTAGAAATATGAGAAAAGCACATCTTATCAGGGAGCCATCACCAGCAACATAATTTGTATCGACTTGGAATACCTTACCTTCTGGAAACTCTGTGTGTCAGCTATAGCAGCTGGCCAAATAATTAGCTTCATCTAAAATTATTTCAGCCCAAGCCCAAATCCCAAGAAAAATCATTTTGATGAAAATATTTTATTTCACTCATTGTAAAACCCCACATAAAGCTGGATGTTTTAGCATAGTCCTAAGTGACACTTTGTTGCTACAGCAACAGAACTCTGCTACCTATGGCCATGATTTGTTAAGAATTCCTCCAACGAGTAAATTCTGTGCTGTGCATTCATAAAACCAACAGAATGACTCTAAGCAACATAAAAATTAAGTCTTGATTTCCTACTTATGAATTTACCCACACATATTTATAACATACACACACATATGTACTACACACATATATGTAATTATTCTCAACTCCATCAAAAGGGTAAAACCATGCCAGATTTTCACTTTAAAATGGGCACAAAACAACTGCTATGTTTCAGATTTCACTGAATAGTTGCTACATGTTTCCCAAAATTTATCTTAAAAGATAACAGAGACTATCTAGAGAGAATCTTCAAAACAAGAAAATTCATTATTTATATCCCATCTCATTCCAAGACAGAAGAAAAAAGATCCTGAGGTATAATCTCCTATCTGTTCTAGTAAGGGAGGCTTCTTAAGCAACAAGCTGATTTAGATAGAACACATCAAGCTAAGGAATAAAGAAAAAACTGTGGACATAATAACCACCCTCATTCCCCAAACTGCCCCAGCAGGTTACTCACCCTCACTGGGGGGCTCCAAGCTTGCACCCGAGGCTGCTGTCCACCCTGGGAGCTCTGCAGATCTTTTGAGCTACAATTAGCCACCGTGCTGCTCTGAGCCCTTAATGCATTTGTGCAGTTGGTCCCACTGCCCCCACCAGGGCCAGGTTTCCAAGGCCTCTGCTTGATGCCATCCAGAAGTCTGACCAGCAGGATGTTACTGGGGAGCTCCTCGACACCCGAGCCTACGAGAGTCCTGCACTCGGGACATCTGAGTTCATTTCGAGAACCTACGATCCCCAGCAAACAGCGTTTGCAAAACGTGTGCTGGCAAGGCAAGACCTTCGCAGAAGCATCAAGGCGCTCCAGACACACGGGACACTCCAGAAGATCCAACAAGGCAGATTCATCCATCTTTATCTACTTTACTGAGAAAAAGGCTTCAGAAATGTTCACAGTTGTGTGCATCCCTTAAAATGATTCATGTAACATCCATTTCAGACTTTGCTCTAGAGTCATGAGGGAAGAAGAGAAAAAGAGAGAATTAGTGTTGTTATCTGGGGGGAAAGTTCACAAAGGCACCAAGAACCAAAAAGGACACAAAAACGCTCCCTCCCTGAATAGTGTGGCTTTGCTTTGGAATGTGGTTCCTACACTCCTAAGTCAACAATTAAAAAGAAAATGGGCTTTCCGAACAATTCAGAATTAACCCCTGAAGATATCTGGGCAGGAGTAGCTAGCTATCAAGTGTTCAACAGGATTCCTCTAATAGACAGGATTTATGAAATGCAATAAAGAACCTAATTTCTTAAGCTCCGAAAGGGATATCAGCTGCCTGAATAAAGCCCTCCACTCAGCATGAGAAGCTGAACAGAAGCAGCTGAAAGTTTGCTTCTACCTGAAACCACTATTAAATCCAACCAGGTTCCCAAATATGTAAGGCTCCCAATTTTTAAGCCACTTGAGCGTTTAAGAAACCACGCCTCGTAGGATCGCCTGTGGCAAACGATCCCAATATTAAATACATATGTCTCTTCACTGGCCTTAAAAATAGAACTGTTTCATCCTGCCCAACCGAAAAAAAGAGCTGAAGGTTGACAGTCCTAAAGGGCACGGATTTGCTTGTTGAAAGCAGCTAAACTATTAAAAAAAAAAAAAAAAAAAAAAAAAAAAAGCACCCTTCAGGGCAGCGGCTGACAAACTCCGCGACAGATTTCAGAACAGATTTCTGTCCTCAGCCCATTCAGAAAAACCTGGCGAAATTAACAGCAAAGAATGCGACAATGGAATGCCGGGCTGAACGCCGTGAGCCTGAGGCGGACGCGGGGCCGTTCAGGAAGAAGCGACCCGCTCTGCCCGCCGAGCGCGGCGCAGACGCGGCGCCGGGGAAGGGCGCGGAGGGCCGGAGCGCCGACGGCGGCCCGGGACGCGGGCGCAGCAGCCGCCGGCGCCCCCTCCCGCGCCCGGCGCAGGTAGCCCGGCCGCGCCGCGCCGCGCACAGCGGGCCGGGCGTCCGCGCGGGGCGCCGCGGGCTGGGCTGCGGCCCGCCGGTCCGGAGCGGGGCGCCCATCCTACGGCCTCGCCCCCGCCCAGGTCGGGCGGGGGGACGAAAATGCCCCCACACGACGGCTGGAAGTTTTCAAGGACTTAAAATAAACGCGCAGCCCCGAGTTGCGAAACTCAGCCCCGCCGAGCAGCAGGGCTGGAGCCCGCGGAGACGAGTCCCCGGGGAGACCGGGCCACCGGGAGCGGCGCCCGGCTGCGCCCGGGAGACCGCGGCCCCGCGCCCGGCAGCTTCCTGCCCGGGGACGCCAGAGGCCGCGGCTCCGCGCCGCCGGCCCCCGGGGGCCGAGGGGACTGGGAGACTGGCCGGCGCGGGGACCGGGGCCGCCGGGCCACCGCCTCCTCCGCGTCCGGCCCGCGGACGCCGGGTCCCCGCCGCCCGCGCCCGCCCTACCTCGCGCCTCGGCTCCTCCTCTTTGTTCGCGGCCCCGCGGCGGCGGCGGCGGCGGCTGAGGCAGATGCGGATGCGGCCCCGCCGCGCCCGGCGCTCGCGGTGCCTCTGACGCGGCGGCGGCCCCGGAGCTCCTCGCTGCCGCCCCCTCGCGCGCACCACGCCGCCGCCGCTCCCGGCCGAGGAGGGCGGAGGAGGAGGAGGAGGAGGAGGCCGAGCCGCAGCCGGCGCCCGGGGCGCAAGGGGGCGGCCCGCGCCACAGCGCCTCCCCCCGGGGCGGGCGCGGCACGTCCCCCGGGAGCCGCCGCCGCCGCCGCCGCCCTGAGGTACCTGCGCGCCGGCCCGCCCGACCGCAGGGGCGCGACGCGGGCGGCGGCGAGGCCCGGGGTCCGGGCAGCGGGGCTCTGCGGGGCCGCGAGGAGGAAGGTCTGGGGACAGACACCTTCTCCCTGAGGAAGACGCGCCCGGAAAATGGAGCCGCCGAGGGGCAGGCGTTGGGGCGGCGGCGCGGGCGGCAGTAGGATCCTGGGGCGAGGCCGGCCGCGTCCCGCGTCCCGCTCCCGCGCGGCGGCCCCGGCGGCCCGGCGGCCCTCCCGGCGGGACCCGCCTCGGCGCGGGGGCGGCCGCGCGGGAACCGGCCCCGCTTCGCCCAGCGACTGCCCGCCGGCCCGGGCGCGCACTTGGCGGAGTCGCGGCGCGGTGACCCGCGGTCCGGGAGGCCGTCGCGCCGGCGGGGCAGCTCTGCAGCCGCCGCCCAGCCTCGCGCCCCGGCGGCACCGGGACGCGAACCCCCAGAAGCTCAGACCGGAGCGCAGGGGCCTGGGAAACGGCGGGGTGCGCGGGGCTCCAGCCCGGCCCCGGGGGAGAAGTGCAGCCCGGCCCCGGGTGGGGGCGCCCGCAGGCTCTTCCGTCTCTGCTCGGTCGCCCCAGGCGCGCACCTGCACGCCCAGGTGTGGGGTTGAAAACGCGTCCACAGGCTCTGAGGCTTTTCCAGATTCGATTTGGAGGAAAAACAAGTGAAAATGTTGTCACTGACCTAAAGTTGTTATTATTTTATTTGCATTTAACCATCAGTGTACAAAAAGTGATCCCAAGTACCTACCCTTCCTCAGCAGTGGGCAGAACCTAGGTGGAAATAAGAAGAAAGGCTTAAATGGAGATTGTGCAAGAAATTCCTGCCCAGCCACCAACCCGGCTGACAGTGTCGAGAGGAGTCTCAGATCCTCCTCCTCCGCCGCCAGCGAGGGCCACAGCTAAATCATTCAGGACAAATAAGGATCTCCTAAATGTGAAAAAATTATAACAGCTAAAAATTGTCGCTCTCTGGAAGCCAGGCACAGTGCTGAACATCTTGCATGCCTAAATTCCATTCTCACAGCCACCCTCCACCGTCTTTCCTCAGCTTTGTTCTAGGTAGATTGATATGCTGAGAGTCATAGTGCATCAACACCAAAAATAATATCCCACTTCCCCTCCATTAAAAGTGAGCAAATGCACAGGCATTCGAGCTGAGAAAGCCAAGGGAAGGAATGAATGGAATGGAGAATCTCTAATCCAATTTGTAAACAAGCCAACCTGGACGAGACTGCTTGGTTGTGCGTCTGAAACTGTGCGGATGCAGGTGAGGCTTATTAGGAGATTACAGTCAGTACACAGATAAGGATTTATTAATGCATCCAGTTCACAGTTATTAAAACTGAATCTCAGATAGGTTAACTTCCTTCCCAACTCATACACAATGAGTAATGTTGAATCGAAACTCAACCCCAGCTTTCTGAATTCCACATCCGGTGTTCTTTCCACCTGGCCAAGGCCCGCTCTTGTGCACATGACCGTCATATCGCCATCCCAGACAGAGCTGAGCAGCGTCTCTCTTCCCAAGGGAAAGAAGAAACTTAATCGTGTGATTACTCTGGAGAACCAGGGACAATTTTTGTTTTGTTCTTCTGTTGGTTTTTTGTTTTTAGAGAGAGAGCTGTGTTATATTCGAGATTCGCAGGGCCGCAGGACAGAGAGACAGAGTCACCGAGGCTGTAATTGTTAAAGGGAGTTTTATTGTCTGGCTCGAGCTAGGGTCTGAGCCCCCAGAGTGCCAGCACAGTGGCCTCTTCTTCGGGCAGGGACCCTCCTTTTTGTGCTAGTGCCCTTTTATAACTAAATTGTTTACACACTGGTCATGCATCCACCCCCACAGTGATTCTCACTCCATCCTGCCCCTGATAGGCTCCAACCTGTTCCGGGTCCTAGCTGAGAGACTCGGTTTCTGCGCTCTTTGTCTTTCTCCTCTGCATCCCATAATGTACTCATAATGACTTGCGGTTAGCAAACAAGCAGTAAACAGAAGCTGGAAGGTGTCCATTGTCCTTATAGCCCAGTATCTTACAGCAGCACACAAGGTCCTAGGTAGAATGATGCCGCTTTTGAAACTCTAGGCAAGAAAATCAGTAGTCGCATCTGTTTTCAAAGGACTGAAGATAATGTGTCCTGAGACTGCAGTGATCAAAGAAGCCAGCGCACATCCCGTGAACATCGTCTGGGACATGGCTGCAGATCTTTGAATACCGCTCGTGCATGTTCGCTGTACTTTTTAGAATACAGCTCTTTTATTAACTTCAGCTACTCCAGCTGTAAAATGAAGTCTTAGGCAAGTTACTGTAACTTCTTGAGCCCCTTTCTGTCTGTCAAATGGTAATAAAAATAATACCTCTCATAGAGGTATTGGGCAATTATAGGAGACAACACGCTGGTTCTTTGTACAGCTCCATTAATAAAGTAAGATATCATCATTAACTGCCAAGAATCACACGGGCAGAGTTATTCTGAGTAAAGTTCTCACTTCCTGTGGTCTTAAAAAAGTATGGGATAATGCTAGTAATTGTGAAATCCTGTCAAGAGAATATTATAGGGGAAGGCACAGCGGGGGAGAGAGAAGCATGCTCGCCTTTTCATTTCTGGGAACTGAACATGAAGCAAAGAATGTAAGCGTGCTACTCTTATGACCCCTTGTGACCTTGAGTAGATCCATGAAAAATATAAACACACCCTGTGATGTGATAATGACAGTTTAGATTTATAGAGTTCTTATCTTCCTGAGACTTCAAATTACTTTTATGTATATTATCGCATTTATCTTCTCAGCATCCCTATGAAACAGTAAAGACAGATACGCTTATCCCCAAGTTGCAGATGGGGAAAAACAAGGTGCAGAGAAGTTATTGCTCTTAGTGGTGACACAAATCAAGCTTTTAAAATCCCAGCCCAGAGCACTAGGATTTAGCTTTGGTACTGTGCTTACACCATACATAGACATACCTGTGTTTGGTTATCATTTTCCTTCAACACCTGTTCCTCCTCCTGTTGCCGTGTTAGGAAACGATAGCACTGTTTATCCAGTTGTTCAAACTAGAACCCTTTGGTTTCTCCCTTTTCATCTCTTCTCCAACAACTCTGCTAGCTTCTCTCAAAATATATTTCAATTTCTTCCTACTTTTCTCTGCCTTTTTTGTTTAAGCTGCCATCACCCTTTGCCTCTGCCCATCTTACTCCTGTACAAGAAAATAAAAATCTCAGGACCACCCCAGCAACTCCTTATGCAAAAGAAAAGGTAAAGGCCTCAGGCACCTGTGAAGGACCAGCTGCAGACCGTTCACTAAGGAAACTCCTTGCTGGCTTCTCATACGCAAGGCTGTGCAGATTGTAACTTGAGGGTCTGGAGGCCTCATGTGTCTCCTAAAACTAAAGTCTGTTCTGTTCCACACTAATAATGCATTGCACGTTTATCTTCACAGGTGCAGGACAGAGACAAGGTGGAATCAGACATCCTTCCACCTCGCCAGGAACATCTATATAATTGATGTTTTCTTCACTCCCTTTTTCTCTTCTAACATTTGCCTTATCTTATAGATAGATTTTCCTGGGTCTCTAGAGAATGTAACCATGTTGTCTCACTACCCCCACTGCCCCTCCCTTTTTTTCTTTCTGTCTGTCCTACCCCTCTTTAAATACTGAAACTCCCAAATTCCCTTTTGGAAAAACAGCCACAGATTTGTCTGTGGTCTGTGTTTTTCCTGAGCACGTCCTCAACTTTGGCTTAATAAACCTCCATTGATTGAGATCTATGCCTTAGTTACTTTTTTTGAGTTGACACCTCCCTTGCTCAAAATTCATCAATTTCTCTCTATCACAGCTGGAATAAAAATTGAGCACCTTCCCTGTCTTACAAGACCCTGTGTTACCTGGACCCTGTACCATCATGTTCTACCACGCACCCATTTATCTTCTTCATAGCACTTTTTGCTGTCTAATTTTCCAATTCCTTATTTATTGTCTAGCTCCCTTACCTGACTACAAGCTCCCTGAAGGCTGGGCCTGATCTGTCTTCTTTAGAGTGGGTGTCAGGGACTAATTCCTAAATAAGGAGTTAATCAAGTATACACTTATATTTCTTGCTATCCTAAAGCTACATGTATATTTAATACTTCATTGCCCTACAAATAGAAAATCAAACAGGCAGTGTTCCAAATTCCATTGAGAGTCTTTGCTACAATCTATCAATAAGTTCTATATAGAAGATGATACATGATTCTTCATGTTACATCTCACAGCTAAGCTGGAGAAGTGGCTGAACACCAGCTCTGCAGTGCAGAACATAAATGCAACACCAGTGTGTCTGCATTCAAGATCTCAATTAATGGTGTCGCTGTCTCCTTAGGTCCCTAAGCAAGCAAAAAAAATGCACGGTTGTCTGCAGCTCTCTCTTCTCTCTGATCCCTCACTGTCCAGATAGATGATTCAGATCTCATCAAAAGTGCTTTTTAAATCTCTCCTTTCCTCCAACCCTTATTTCAGGCCTGGTTATCTCCTACGTGCACGGTAACCGCTCCCCCTCGGTGCTTGGTTCTGGAGAGAGCTTGGGGCTCCAAGGCTGCACCACCCACTAACTGGGTGACCTCAGGCAAGCATGGAATCCTCCGTGCCTGAGTTTCCCTGTAAAATGAACATAATAACTACCTCAAGGCTTTTGTGGTGATTTTTACAAAAGTTAATGAAAATAAAATTCTTAGAACTATGCTCAATACATGGGAAGTGCTTATTAAATGATAGTATGATTTTTACAGACCCACTACCTGTTAACTGAGTGACTTTGCAAATTTCTTTTCTAAGTTGCAACTTGCTTATCTATACAAGTAAATACAATATTATCCACTTTGAAAGCTTGGCGTAAGAAACTAATGACAAAGCTCTTGTTGGAAAACCTAGCACAGCACCATTCTGGAGCATAGTAGGGACACAAAACATTTTCTTCTTGCCTTTTTTTCCAGTGGATCCACCTGCATCAGTTTTCATATTTAGGGAGTAGATTGGAGTGTGTCTAAGATTCCTTCCAGCACTAAAAGCTTATTTCCATCCTAACTGCATAAAGGATGTCGTAGGGCAATGGAATCCCCTTGTATGAAGCTAAGTGGTCCTGAGGCACCATAGTTGTCAGGAAACGGGGCTCTTGGAATTAGAGTCAGGCAAGCCCAGGGAGGCTATTTCAGTCTGCAGTAGTGGGCAGGTGGTGCAAACTCCACTGTCTGGCAAAAAATCCGAGCAGATGGAGTATTTATAGGCACTCTCCGAGGATTTCAGTTCAATCAGGAAGGATGCCAGGGAGAAAGTTAGACTGAAGAGTAGGAGGTAACCGAACTGCGTCTTCCTCCAGCCTTCCTGAAACAGGTCCGAACGTTTGAGGAGCTGTGTTTGACAGCAGCACGCCTGGGGAGAGTTAGAGGTATCTAACCTGGCCTGCAGGGAGTGGTTCTTGAAGTTTAGCGCAACGGAATCACCTGGAAAGCTCGTTAAAAATGCAAATGCCCTAGGCTCATCCCTAGAGATTCTGAGTTAGTAGGGCCAGCCTGGGTTCAAGAATCAGGTGAGTCCAACATTGGTGACCAGGACCACGATTTGAGAAACGCTAACCTAGACTCGCCCAGTGGCACAGTAAAAGGGAAGTAAGCCAGGCACGGGTGAGGGGTGCTGACCTGTAACGGGCACTAGGGCTGTGGTTCTGTTGAGAAAGACACGGGATCTTGGAGCCAGAGCTAGGTTTGCTGGGGACAACAGGAGAGTGATTGAGTGTTGCCACCTCCATCCATTCCGGCCTGTCAACCCCACCCCGTGCCTCTCCTCTTAATAAATGCTGCACAGATGGTTAAAAGATACCAGTCTGAGGCCGGGCGCGGTGGCTCACGCCTGTCATCCTAGCCCTCTGGGAGGCCGAGGTGGGCGGATCACTCAAGGTCAGGAGTTGGAAACCAGCCTGAGCAAGAATGAGACCCCATCTCTACTATAAATAGAAAGAAATTAATTGGCCAGCTAAAAATGTAGAGAGAAAAAATTAGCCGGGCATGGTGGTGCGTGCCTGTAGTCCCAGCTACTCGGGAGGCTGAGGCAGGAAGATCGCTTTAGACCAGGAGTCTGAGGTTGCTGTGAGCTAGGCTGACACCACAGCACTCTAGCCCGGGGAACAGAGTGAGACTCTGTCTCAAAAAAAAAAAAAAAAAAAAACAGTCTGAAAAGGGAGCCAGAAGATTCGCCTGCCCAGAGAAACACACAGATTGGCCCATCTCTGTCCAGGATTCCAAATGTGGATGGGCATCACCCACATGAAGCCTCAGAAGGTCCTTTGTTTTAGTACTGTCAGATGTCAGTGGAAACACACCTGAAAGTTAGATGCTCCTAACATATTTTCTGACCCACGTTCACTCAACCATAAATTTAACCTATATGAGGAAAAAAATAATAGGATTTGTTCCTTTATATTAAAAGACTTTCTCTTGTCAAATTCCATTATCATTTTAAAAGTGTAAGCCTTGAAGTGGTCTTTTTGCCTCCAAGCAAACTTTACCTAACACAAACTATTAGAGAGAGTGGATAAACATCCATAACTTTATCTAACCATCTTCAGGAAATGAAATGCTACCATCTTTCTTGGTAACCCACCTTTATGTATTAAAGATTGTTTATCAATTTTCAGACTTCTTTCTGTCCGATCAAATTTAAAGATAAAGATGGACCTTTCTAGTGTATCTAAATAGGCCACCTTAAAAATACACACAAAAGGAAAACATGCGCTCAAGTTCACGAGAGACTCAAAAATGATGACCCAGGTTTCTTTCTTTCTTCATTATGGTATTGTGCAAAAGATGTGGGCCAGTGTGAGTTTATCCACCCTGATTGTTATGTGTACGGAAATACAAGCCTATATCCTGTGATCCCATATTGAGTAGAAATGATCCCATTGTAGCATTTTCTTTTATCTCTCTCTTCCACTTCTCTCTTTCTTTGCTCTTAAATAAAATGTGTGTTTTCATGTTCATAAAAGCATAATTATCACACCAGGGACTGATCACACTACACTTCAACCGTATTTTTCTGAAAACTTGCCTGAATTCATTAAGTGATTTTCCTTCTTTCAGTGAAATCAGTTTCCTTATTATCTTTCTGCCCCTCATTTCCCTCAAAAACCTACACCACAAAAATTTCACCCTAACCTTCACATTATTCCTTAGAATTTCTGTCTTTTTATTTAAATTCTGTATAATGTGTAAATTAAATAAGCATATCAACTTTGAAAGGGAAATTTAAAATCCTGTTTTCAAATATGATTTCGAGTAACATAATTTTAAAAATTAAATTCCATCATCTTCTTATGCCATATAAATTAATCCGATAGTATATCTAATTTTTTATAAAGCACTTACCATGTAAATACATAATATATAATAAAAGCACTGAGTAATTCATCAAAAAAATTGAGTAATGGTTGATGTTACTGAATTAAAGCTAAGTGTGACAATACAGAAAATAATGTTTTAACGATCTCACTCAAAATAATCTCTTTCTCCTGTAATTTAAATGAGTGGCTATAGAATTTTTTAAAAATAAGAACCCAAGATGGTATCAGTCCAGTTGACATTCTTTCTCTTTGACAAGACTGTAGAAGCCTAAAGATTAAGATAATTTCCTTGTTTTCCATGATGCTTTTATGCAAAATTGATGATTTGCATAATTTCTTTTCAGTCTCAATTGAATTTCTGAAGCTATTTTTCAAGCAAACTTCCACATGTCTCCAGTGTACACCATCTGTCTCATTTCTCTTTCTCCCTTTTTTTAAAGTATTACAATTATCTTGTAACAGGAGCTGTCAAATCTTTATTCCCCAAGGATTCTTTCTTTTGATAAATGAAAAGGAACTGTATATATTGTTATATGCAGTTGCATGAATGTCACAGGGGTTAAGGAAAGGTTAGATGTTCAAAGCAGTTACGGCAACGTTGACATATTGGAGGGAATGTGATCAGGTAAGATGGCTAGAGTTTTTAAATCAAATTCTTTACTCTAGGAAAATGAAGGAATGTCTAGTCAAAAGGTCGGAAGGAGGGGGCATCTCTTAAAGCAAAGAAGAATTTGAAAGTAGCCTTACTGAGGGTTGTGTGAACCGCACTACAGAGCATTAAAGAAAATATGGGGGGAAAGAGGACGACCTTACTCTTACTCACAGGCTGCAAATTGCTTAAAATCCTATTGGCATTTGCAAGGGGTTGATGCTTTCACCAGGGGAATCGAGTTTTATGTTTACATAGTAAGTGTATATACTCAGCAGGAACTTCCAGGAAATTACATGGATTGCCAAGTAAAAGTCCATATTGTAGTATTATTTAGAAAAAGATCCTGCCAAAACACTAAATAGGCTTTTAAAAAACTGAAGTTCACAAGCAAATGCAGTAAATAGAATTTATGTAGTACTCAGAGTTTACAACTAATATGTTTTATAGTATTTCATAAAACTTTTATTTGCAACTCAATTTCAATCAATTTGTGGAGTTCGAATTACTGAAATCTAGTAAGAAGCTACAAAATACAGTTAAAGCTTCAGCTATCCAGAATCCTTGAAGAATGGGTCACTGAAAAACCAGCTTCTACTTGGACGAAAACATTTGAAATACAGTATGTATCCCTGAATTTTGAAATAGAAGACACTGAAAAATTATTAATAACACTTGCAGACAATGCCAGGCCATCGGTATAAATATCAGTTACTGTACACGGTAATTAGGACTGTGGAGTCAAACAGACTTGGGTTTCAGTCCTGGCTCAGAATTTTTACTTATGCGACTTAAAGAAAGTTATTAAACCTCGGTAAGCTACAATTTCATTGTCTGGAAAATGAAGATAATGGTACCTACCTCGTAAGTTATCTTGAAGCTTAAAAGATAACACGTTCACAGTGCTTAGTATATTTACAGAGCGCTTAGAACTCAGCAAAGCTGAACTGGTCTTGGTATTACTAGCATTAGTATTAGTGATAGCAGTAACATCGCTATTTTACATTGGGGCATGTAGTAGCGTTTTCCTCTTAACGCCAGAATCCTATATTTTTAAATCGAGTACAGTCATGCACCACATAACGACTTTTCGGCCAACAACGGATCACCTATATGATGGTGGACCTGTAAGGGTACAACGGAGCTGAAGATGCCTAGTGACGACGCCCTGGCCATCATCTGCCACCGTGCAACACGTTACTCGCGTGCTGTGCTCATGCGGTGTAAACAAACCCACTGTGCTGCCGGTCCTATAAAAGTACAACACATGTAATTATGTGTAGTGCACAGTACTTGCTAGTGACAATAGACGACTATGTCATCGGCTTGTGTAGTTACTATACTTTTTAATCGTTATTTTAGAGTGTACTCCTACTCATAAAAATAAAAAGTCATCTGTAAGACAGCCTCAGGCAGGTCCTTTAGGAGGCATTCCAGAAAGAGAATTGTTATCATAGGAGACAACAGCCCCACGCCCATTTATTGCCCCTGAAGACCTTCCAGCAGGGCAAGATGCAGAAGTGGAAGACAGAGATGTTGATGACCATGGCCGGGGCAGACCTAGGCTAATGTGTGTGTTTGTGTCTTAGTTTTTTTTAAAAAAAAAAGTTTAAAAAGGAAAAAATAAAATTGTTTTAAATAGAAAAAACTTACAAAATAAGGATATAAAGAAAAATATTTTTGCACAGATGTACAACACGTTTGTGTTTTAAGCTAAGTGTTATTACAGAAAAGCCTCAAAAGTTTTTTTTTTAATGCAAAAGTTTTATAAAGTAAAAAAGTTACAATAAGCTAAGGTTAATTTATTATTGAAGAAAGAAGTTTTTTATTTATTTTTATTTTATTTTATTATTTTTTTGAGACAGAGTCTCGCTTTGTTGCCCAAACTTGAGTGAGTGCCGTTGCTTCAGCCTAGCTCACAGAAAGCTCAAACTCCTGGGCTCAAGCAATCCTACTGCCTCAGTCTCCTGAGTAGCTGGGACTACAGGCATGCGCCACCATGCCCGGCTAATTTTTCCTATATATATTAGTTGGCCAATTAATTTCTTTCTATTTATAGTAGAGACGGGGTCTCGCTCCTGCTCAGGCTGGTTTCGAACTCCTGACCTTGAGCAATCCGCCCGCCTCGGCCTCCCAGAGTGCTAGGATTACAGGCGTGAGCCACCGCGCCCGGCCAAGCCTGTTTACTTTTAAAATAAACTGTAAAATGTGACCTGCAGGTTATCAAGTTTAACAAGAGCTCTTGGTATATTAAAAAACATCAGCCACTTGTGTGATATTGGCATCCTCAATATTTTTCCCAATCTGTAATTAGTCTTTCCCCTTTCTCTATAACTTTTAAATTTTGTTGTCTTCCTCTCATGGCACCTCTTAGGTGGCACCTGCCGTGGATTTGGGGTTGTCCAGTTTGAGCACTTATTTAAGATGGTGTGTTTTTGTCTTCTCACTGTAAAGTTAGGCTTTCTCTCTGCAGCAGCGTTTTCTTGGAAAGTACTTTGAGACTAAGTAAATATTGTCAAACTCATCAAACTTTGGATTTATTCATGTATTTATAGATATTAATATGAATTCATGGCTTTTAATTTCACTCCAAGGGTTATTTGTGTTACTATGATTAGTTATTTTGGTGCTTAATTCCTCCCAGTCTGATGAAGGAATGAGGACTAGCAAACGCAAGTGCCACACAGCTTAACAGGTTGCAGCCACAACAGCTTTGTTTTCTCCCACTCTTGCCTCAAACACTTTCTGTCGAAACCATGCTCTTGGTGACATTTCCGGTAGATCCCAACGGCTTCTCAGCTACTTTGGATTCTAACAACAGCCCAGGTTTTAGATTTTGCAGTTCCATCCGATCTAAAGTAAAATCTCAGTATCTTGCCCATTCAAAGCTTCTATCCCTTCCCAGCCCAGGCCAAGTCAACACTTTCCAGACCAGCAGGGAGGAGGGTCTGATTGCTCCCCTGCCCCCAGGACGCCCCCAGGGTTGGGGTGGGGAGCTTGCAGAGGGAAAGGATGCTGCTTGTACCTTCCCCTGCGGGTCACACGCCCCTCTCCTGCCACATTCTCCAATTCTTATGCTTCCTAGGCGTGCAGTAGTTGAGCCTTTGGAGATTCCCCTAGGACATTGTCTATCTGGGGGAGTCTTTCCTGAGATTCAGCTTTAGATATATTTATCCTTCCTACTTGATTTATTTTCTTTTCATCAGTTTCCATCTTTATTCTCTCTTCCAAATTTTTGTTTGGTTCATTTTGGTGGTCTTGTTCTAATTTTTTTAATTTTATTTTAGTGTATTATGGGGGTACAAGTGTTAAGGTTACATATATTGCCCATTCCCCCCCCTTGTTCTAATTTTTTAAATGAAACCTTAAGTTTTATTTTTCTTTAATAATAAAGCATTTTATGCAAATCAAAACTCCAATGGGATATCACTTATCTCCAGTAAGAATGGCCTTTATCAAAAAGTCCCTAAACAATAGATGTTGGTGTGGATGCGGAGAGAGAGGAACACTGCTACACTGCCGATGAGACTGCAAACTAGTTCAGCCTCTGTGGAAAGCAATATGGAGATACCTCAAAGCGATACAAGTGGATCTACCATTTGATCCAGCAATTCCACTACTGGGCATCTACCCAAAAGATCAAATGACACTCTACAAAAAAGACACCTGCACTCAAATGTTTATAGCAGCACAATTCACCATTGCAAAGTTGTGGAAACAACCCAAGTGCCCATCAATATGTGAGTGGAATAATAAAATGTAGAATATGTATACCATGGAGTACTATTCAGCTCTAAGAAACAATGGTGATATAGCACCTCTTGTATTTTCCTGGATAGAGCTGGAACCCATTCTACTAAGTGAAGTATCTCCAGAATGGCAAAACAAGCACCACATTTACTCACCAGCAAATTGGTATTAACAGATCAGCACCTAAGTGGACATATAGGAATAACATTTATCTGGTGTCGGGCAGGTGGGAGGGGGGAGGAGGGGATGGGTATATACAAACATAATGAGATATGCAACGTTTGGGGGACGGTCACACTTGAAGCTCTGACTCGAGGGGGGAGGGGGCAAGGGCAATGTACATAACCTTAACATTTGCACCCCCATAATATGCTGAAATAAAAAAATACACACAAAAAAATAAAGCATTTTAGGTTATGAGTTCCCAAAAAGAATCATTGGAACTGTGCTTTGTATATTTAGGTATGAACTTTTCTGCATCATTGCTTTGTATGTGGTTTGTAATTTCAGTTTTATTTATATCTTGATAAGGTTATTTAGAATATTGTTTCTTAATTTCTAAATTATTAGAAGATGTCCCTTTTTATTGTTTACTACTTTTGGGGGGATAATAATCAGGGAATGTGGAGCATAAAATCTCTACTTTTGTAAATTGGCTTAGATATCCTTTGGAACCAAAGACAAGATTAACTTTTGTAAATGTTCCATTAAAATACAAAAAATATATAGTTATGAGAGGTAATATTTCACACATCATTTAGATCAAATTGGTTGGTTGTTGTTTTCTATTCCTGTTTCTGTTATTTATTTTGTCTGAGTCTGAAAAACATGTATTAAAATCTCCCATAATAATTGTATTTTTACTACATTCTCCTAATAGATTTTGCTTTATATATTTAGCTACTATATTGATTGGTGAACATGACTTATGATGACCATTATGTCTATTTTATAAATTTTCCTTTTATAATTATATAACATTTATGCTGTTTGGTCCAATATTGATATTGCCAGACTTGACTTCTTTTGGTTTATATTTACCTGGTGGTATCTCTTCAAATCCTCTGAATTTCAACCTTTCTTTATCATTTTGTCGAAAGTGGGTTTCTTGAGTAACATGTGTTTGGGTTTAGAGTTTTAAATTACACTGACAGTTGTTGATAGATACTCTTCTCCTATCTTCTGACTTAAGAGTTGAAGATCGAAATCTAAAGCCAGTCTGATTCTTCTTCTGTGTAAACAACTTGTTATTCCTGTCTAGAAGATGACAGAATTGTGTCATTATCCTTGGAATTATTGTGCTGAAATCTCTGGTATGTTCCTTTCTTCATCCCTCCTTCCTTGGAGCGCAAAGAATCCTTTCTATCTGAAGGTTAAGCTCTCTCTTTCGCTCTGTAAGATTTCTTCACCTACTTGTTTAAATGTTGCTTCCCTTCCTTCCATTGCTTTCTTCTCCTTCTGAAATTCCTATTTATTTATACAATACGACTTCTGGCTCTATCTTTTGGTTCTCTTACATTTGCTGTTATGATTTCTGTCTAAATTCTTGCTGTTTTGGGAGATTTCTTTCACTTGTTCTTCCAGACCTCTGTTCACTTCTCGATAGTGAATGTGTTTCAGTACATTTGCCGTATTTTTTAAGTCAAAAAATCATGTTCTTGGGTTCCAGCTACAGCAGTTGAGTGCTCTAATTGGAGCCCCTTGACTGCACTCGTTGCTTTTTCTGTTCAGGTGACCATGCATTCCTCGTGCAGTTCTGTTTTGCTGGCAACTGCCTGTTCTGGGCGCTCTGCTCACTCTCCCCCTCCTTTATGGCTTTGTTGTTGCTTTGCCGACCTGCCGTGTGATTCACCCTGGGGCCAGGTCTCCAGCAATAGCCATCTCATGGGTCTGGGAGGCTCCCTGGTCTCTGGCCCTGTGGGCAGGCCAGGCATCAGCTGGATCTACTGATCCCAGCTTCTCTGCTCCCAGCTTCCTTCACTGCAAAGGTTCACTTTCTCCCGGCCTCAGAGGTACAGACTCTTCAGTGCACCTGTTAACTGACCAGCCACTCCCGGGGGCCCAGCCAGACCAGCAGGTCCTTCTAGAGAGAGCTGTCCCAGCTATACCGTTGCCAGAGAGAATATTACGACATGCAACAGACTTGCATGAAAAGAATTACTCACTGTTGATCTGAAATTCAAATTCCACCTGGTGTCCTTTGTCTCAGATTCTGTCGCTCTAAGTAGCCGGGTTGTTCTCCCTCTTGTCCTTTCTCTCGTCTGTGGATCCCACAGGCCAGGCTCTCTCCAGGAACCTCAGAGCTCTGACCCTGGCCGCAGGCTCCTCCTCTCGGGCCCAGGCTCTCTCTGTCCCGAAGGACATGCCACGGTCCAGGCCCAGGAGCCGTCCCCGCAGCACCCAAAGCCCTGCGCATCCTCCCTCCCGCCTCCAAAGCGCCACTGGAGATGCCCGCAGTCGTGTCGGGTTGGGGGAGGGAGAGCCACTCGTGTGCACGGGAGGCAGCTGCAGTAGACGCCGCGAGGAAAACGATTCTCATCCTAGAGCTCTGTCACTGGGCAGCGATGTGAGAAAGGGGATCACACAAAGGAGAAACGGGGCAGTTCCAGGGTGTTGCCTGTGCGTGAGGCCCCATTGCCGCCCACAGACAGAACTACAGCGGGGAGGGAGGTCGGCATGGGTTAAAGCGCACGTGGGAGAAAATGGGAGGACAGAGGATGTGATAAAAGAGAGACAAGCCGAGTCCTGCTGGTCAATTTTTGGGATGTGATAGTCTCATCAGGACTGAGCACATCAAGGATCACACTCAAAATGTACCAGATTCAGGTTCCTAACCCCAGGGCCCGGTTGAAATCAAACCACTCTCTGAACAAGGGGATAGGACACAGGGAACGGGCCAACTAATGCAATGAATTCTGCTCAAATGCAGACTTCTGAGGTCTCAAAATAACTCACTTCAAAACCTGGATTTCCCACCGATGTCCTGCTTCCACTCATTCTAGCTAAACAAACCCGAACCAAAAAATGTACTCTTGGTTTCCATCTGGCTTATAGGAAGCTTGGAAGTTGCCACCCTGCCCTAACAACAGGTAAAATAGCAGAACAAACTGAAAAATCAGCAGCTCTCCTTGGTGAAAGGTGGCCTCACTGATAACCTACCTAACAGAGGAAAATAAACTACCAAACAGAAAAAGAAATAAACTCACAGCACATAATTGCTCCTTTGAAGAGAAAACTCAGGACACGACCACCCTTTGCTTTAATTAGACATCTGTGGCCTAACCTGTTATCTCTGAGAATTTCATTTTCGTAGCCTTGAAGAACCCTGAGCAGACAGTAGGGCTGTGAACTCCCCACTTTGGTTCTGGCCCCTGATTCCAAGGACTCAGATAAAGTTGGCCTCACAGAGGAGAAAAAAAAAGATAAAGAACAAGAGCACCTGCGGCAGCTTTGCCACCGCCCTTGTTATCAGTCTGGGGAAGCAGAGGGGGAAAAAGCCATTTTTACCCTTTAAAACTCCAAGCCACTTTCCCTCCACCGCCTGGCATTTCCACTCCTTCATTCATACGTCGTGGCCACTTGCTCCCTTTCTTTTCCTCTCTTTCCCTCTTTCTCCATCTCCCTCTCTCTTTCTCAGAGAAATAAACATTTACTTCTGTGTATCCTAGTCGCTGTGTGAGAAATCTTTCTCTGCACCATGTACAGATGTCACGCCCTTCCGCTTAGGTCTGTAGGAGACGTGAGTTCACGGCACACCGCTGCCCCCCGTGTTGGAGAGACTGAGTGAAACCCACCAACTGAGCCCTCTGCGGGACCCCGAGTTAGGGTGGGGAAACCTGGCCCCCCACCGATGGGCCGCTGGAGGCACGGTGTGGACGAGTGTGAAAGGAAAAGCTTGGGGGCCCAAGTCCCCTCCTGGAGCCCCGTCCAGTCCCCACAGTGACCATCAGAGAAAAATCCCCGCCTGCTTCTGGCAGTAGATGGGGAAGGAATCATTTTGAAGTATAGCAGAACGCTGCGTGCTGAAACAGGGCCTGCCCTCGGGAGAAATCAGCCAGCTGGAAACCAGCTGGGGTTGTATCAGAGCCTGGCTGACCAGGATGGGAAACCCCACCTCCAGCACGCGCCCGCCCCCCCGCTCCACCTGGGGCACTGAGAAGCATCTGTGAAGCTCACAGTCCAGAGGCACAGACTCCCTGAAGGCCCGAGAGTTACTCACAGAACCACAGAACACTGCCTGCCCCACCCCTACCGCCACCTCACTGAAGGCCTGTTGACAGCAGTTCCTTTCACCCGGTACCTCACGTCCAGCTAGCAAGAAAGAAATTACAAGGCATACTAAAAGGCAAAAGCACAGAGAAAAAGAGAGAGACAGAGCAAGCATGAACACCAGACTCAAATATGGCAGAGATGATGGAATTATTTATATGAGACCAGGAATTCAAAGCAACTATTATGAATATGCTAGGGCCATAATGGATAAAGTAGATAGCATGCAAGGACACGTGGGTAATGTAGGCAGAGAGATGCAACAGGAAAGAACCACAAATAGAAGCTGGACATGAAAAGCAGCGTAACGGAAATGAGGAAGGCCTTTGACGGGCGCATGTGTAGACTATACACAGCTGTATAGTCTGTGAGCTTGGCCGGGTGTGGTGGCTCACACCTGTAATCCTAGCACTCTGGGAGGCCGAGGAGGGCAGATCACTCAAGGTCAGGAGTTTGAGACCAGCCTGAGCAAGAGTGAGACTCCATCTCTACTAAAAATAGAAGGAAATTAATTGGCCAACTAAAAATATATAGAAAAAAAATTAGCCGGGCATGGTGGTGCATGCCTGTAGTCCCAGCTACTTGGGAGGCTGAGGCAGTGGGATCGCTTGAGCCCAGGAGTTTGAGGTTGCTGTGAGCTAGGCTGACACCACGGCACTCTAGCTGGGGCAACACGGTGAGACTCTGTCTCAAAAAAAAAAAAAAAAAAGAATCTGTGAGCTTGAGGACACCTCAATAGAAACTTCTAAAACTAAAAAGCAAACAGGAAAAAAAAAAAAGAACAGAATATTCAAGAACAGAGGGACAACTACGAAAGGTCTAACATAAATGTGATGAAAATACCAGGAGAAGAATGAGAAAAAGGAACAGAAAAAATATTTGAATAGTAATGACTAAGAATTTCCCCCAGATTGTCGTCAGAACCAGGCAGCTCAGAGAACACAGACTAAAAGCCCCAAAAAAACTGCACGTAGGCATATAATTTTATGACTTTAGAAAATCAGAGATAAAGAAAAAGTTCCTGAAAGAAACCCAAGGGAAAAAAATGCCTTACCTGTAAAGGAGCAAAGATAAGAATTATATCTGGCTGCTCCTCAGAAACCACGCAAGCAAGAAAAAGAGAGTGGAGTGAAATATGTGAAGTATTGAGAGAAAAACACCCACCAACCTACAGTTCTGTACTCTGTGAAATTATCCTACAAAAGCGAAGGAGAAATAAAGACTTTCTCAGACAAACGAAAATTGAGGTAACTGTTGGCAGTACACCTACCTCACGAGAAATGTTAAAAGAAGTTCTTCAGTGAGAAGGAAAATGATACAGGTCTGAAACTCAGCTCTACATGAAGGAAGGAAGAGCGTCAGAGAAGGAATAATGGTAAAATTAAAACTTTTTCTTGTTCTTAATTGATCTAGCAGACAATAGTTTGTTCCATGTAATAACAGCAACGTGTTCAATTATATATACAGACGGATTGTAGCGACATTAAAGGATAAAGGAATGCTATGAATGACTCTATGCCCACAGATTTGATATCCTGGATGAAATGGAATAATTCCTCGAAAGACACAATCTGCCAAAAGTCACACAAAAAGAAACAGACCATCTTGATAGGCCTATACCTATTAAAGAAATTAAATCAATTAATCAATAACCTTCCAAAACAGAGAGCACCAGGGCCAGGTGGGTTTACTGGCAAATTCTACCAAACATTTAAGGAAGAAATTATACCAATTCTGTATAATCTCTTTCAGAAGATAGAAGCAGAGGGATACCTTCTAACTCATAACTCATCCTGAGAGGCCTGTACCACTCTAATACCAAGACCAGGCAAAAGCATTAGAAGAAGAGAAAATTATATACCAATATTTCTCATGAATATAGAGCAAAAATCCTCACCAAATGTTAGCAAATCAAATCCAATAGTATATTCAAAGAATTATATACCAAGATCAATTGAGATTTATCCCAGATATGCAAGGCTGGTTCAACATTTTTTTTTTTTTTTTCTCGAGACAGAGTCTCACTCTGTTGCCCGGGCTAGAGTGCCGTGGCATCAGCCTAGCTCACAGCAACCTCAAACTCCTGGGCTCAAGTGATCCTCCTGCCTCAACCTCCCGAGTAGCTGAGACTACAGTCATGCACCACCATGCCTGGCTAATTTTTTCTATATATTTTTAGTTGGCCAATTAATTTCTTTCTATTTTTAGTAGAGATGGGGGTCTCGCTTTTGCTCAGGCTGGTTTTGAACTTCTGACCTTGAGCGATCTGCCCGCCTCGGCCTCCCAGAGTGCTAGGATTACAGGCGTGAGCCACCATACCCTGCAGAGCTCACAGATTCTTTCTTGGTTCAACATTTGAAAAGTAATTAATGCAGTCCATCACATAACAGGCTGAAGAAGAAAAATCACATGATCATATCAATAGATGCAGAAAAAGCATGTGACAAAATCCAACGCCCACTCATGATAAAAACTCTCAGTATATAGGAACACAGGGGAACTACCTCAACTTGATAATATCTGCAGAAGACCCACAGCTAGCATCATACCTAATGGTGAAAATTTTTCCCACTAAGGTCAGGAACAAGGCAAGGATATCCCCTCTGACGATAGCTTTTCAGCATGATATTGGAAGTGTTAGCTAGTGAAATAAGTCAAGAAAAGGAACGAAAAGTATACAGATTGGAAAGGAAGAAACAGAACTGTCTTTTTTCACAGATAACATGATTATCAACGTAGAATATGCAAAACTATTGGCAGTATTGAAGGAGTAGAGTGAAGCTGGAGGACTGACACTATCTGAGTTCAAGACTCGTTGCAAAGCTAAAGTTATCAGACCAGTGTGCTGTTGGCGAAAGAATAAACTAAAGGAACAGAACAGCTCAGAAATACAAATACATGCATATGTACATGTATATAAATAAATATGGTCAAGTGATCTCTGACAAAGGAGCAAAGATAATACAATGGAGAAAAGAGAGTATTTTCAACAAATGGCGCTGGAACAACTGGGCATCTGCATGCAAAAAATGAGTCTAGACACAAACCTTGCACTCCTCACAAGAATTAATTCAAAATGGATCACAGACCTAAATATAAAACACAAAACTATAAAACTCGTAAAATACAACACAGGAAAAAAACCTCCATGGCCTTGGGTTTGGTAATGACTTTTAGATATAAAACCAAAGGCACAATCCAGGAAAAAAAAAATGGTTAGCTAGAAGTCCTTAAAACAAAAGATTTCTGCTCTGTGAAAGACACTTTCAGGAGAACGAAAGACAAGCTACAGACCGAGAGAAAATATTTTCAAAAGATATTTCTGATAAAAGGCTATAATATACCAAGGATATGTGCAGAAAAAAAAGAGAATAAGAAAAAAGAAAATTATTTTTTAACGTTTTTTTTCAATTAAAAAAAGACTGTTATACAAATATACCAAGTACTCTCAAAATTCAACAATAAGAAAACAACCCAATTAAAAAAAAAAAAAAATTGGGCCACAGGCCTCGACAGACACTTCACCAAAGGACATGTCCCGATGGCGAATGCGCAATGACAACACGCCCCAGAGCACACGCCGCTAGGGAAGGCAACCTCAGACCCCAGCAAGCTGCCACCACACACCTGCTCCCACGGCCAGATCTAGAACTCGGGCAACACCGAGTGCCGACTCTACGCGAATCCAGGTTTTCTTTTTTTTTTTTTGAGACAGAATCTCACTCTGTCGCCCAGGCTAGAGTGAGTGCCGTGGCGTCAGCCTAGCTCACAGCAACCTCGAACTCCTGGGCTCAAGCGATCCTCCTGCCTCAGCCTCCCGAGTAGCTGGGACTACAGGCATGCGCCACCATGCCCGGCTAATTTTTTTTCTATATATTTTTAGTTGGCCAATTAATTTCCTTCTATTTTTAGTAGAGATGGAGTCTCACTCTTGCTCAGGCTGGTTTCGAACTCCTGACCCTGAGTGATCCGCCTGCCTTGGCCTCCCAGGGTGACCAGGATTAGAGGCGTGAGCTACCGCGCCTGGCCTTCAATCAGGGTTTTCCAGAGAAACTGAAGCAGTCGACTGCGCGGAATTGACTCACACCGTTACGGAGGCTGAGAAGTCCCACGGGCTGTGGTCTTCAGGTCGGAGACCCAGAAGAGCTGGTGGTGGAGTTTGCCCTGCGTCTGCAGGCCTGAGATCCGGGGCGACCAGTGACGTAAGCCCCAGTCCCAGGGCAGGAGAAGAGGGCAGGAGACGTCCCAGCTCCAGCAGTAAGGAGGGAAAAAAGGGGCAAATCCCCCCTTGGAAAGGGCAAGACTTCCCGAGAAAGCACTGGACTTCACTGCAAAGAAAGGGGGGGAGTTAGGAGCAATCCGAATGCAGAGTCAGACCCCACAGAAACCGAGAGACACTCTGCAGAGAGACCACGGTGCCACCTGCTCCCAGTAGACGCTCTCGAGGCCTGACATCCGTGAGCATGACGTTGGCTGCGATGGCAAGATTGTCGCTGTGACCCTGTCTTGGTTCAAAGCCTCTCGTTTATTTCTGGTTTCCAGTCATGCTCTTGGCATAGCTCGAATGCTCAGGGGTATTTATCGCTCTTGTTCGTGTTCCCAAAGAGGGCAGGATTTGCTGTTCCCTGCCGGCAGAGGGGAACACAGAGGCAGGACACCTGCTGCAGGGGGGTGGGAGGGGGAGGGCAACGCCTGGCACCCCTGCAGCAGACAAGACGACATGTCTCAGGTCACGCGTGGCCTGGCCCGTGGCCCCAGTGGGCCTGCTGGCTGTCAGCAGCCTGGGACCTCCTGTCCCTCTCGTGCAGAGTGCTCCCCGCCCCTCCCCTTTGGTGAGCGGGAGGATGAGGCCAGCCTGGGGCTCCCTGCGTTGGCTGCTGGGCGAGGGGACGGGGTGGGCCCCAGAGCACAGATGCGAGGAGGAGCAGGAGACCCCAGCCGGCTTCATTCCTAAGCCTCGGGCCCAGGACAGTTTCCAAGACATGCTGCTGCGCATTTGGCCAGCTAGTCTCACGTCCAGGTCCAGCCCGCCGTCTCTGAGAGCTGCGGAGGGAGGAGGAGGGAGTGGGGGCGCCGGGCCTGCGCCCCACCACACGCCGGCAGGTCATTCGCCCTGAACCAGCGCACACACTTGGAAAGGGGGAGACGAGCCAGGGGACTGGTGCTTGGTGGGCACCGAGGTCTAGTTTGGGAAGATGAAGAAGTTCTGCAGAGTGGCCGGCAGTGATGGTTACCAGCAATGTCAACGTCCTTACCTTACAGTGGTCACGACACTTTGATGTGATACATATTTTCCCGCAATTTAAAAAGACTCAACTAAAACAAAAACAAAAACAAAAACCCCAACGTAGGCTGGGCGCGGTGGCTCAAGCCTGTAATCCTAGCTCTCTGGGAGGCCGAGGTGGGCGGATCGTTTGAGCTCAGGAGTTCGAGACCAGCCTGAGCAAGAGCGAGACCCCATCTCTACTATAAACAGAAAGAAATTAATTGGCCAACTAATATATACAGAAAAAATTAGCCGGGCATGGTGGCGCATGCCTGTAGTTCCAGCTACTCGGGAGGCTGAGGCAGCAGGATTGCTTGAGCCCAGGAGATTGAGGTTGCTGTGAGCTAGGCTGACGCCACGGCACTCTCTCTAGCCTGGGCAATAAAGTGAGGCTCTGTCTCAAAAAAAAAAAAAAACCCAACTTGGTAGGGCAAGCGATAAACATCTGTGTATCTACCCACGCAGGAAAGTAAATATATTTTTCACATTAGCTTCTCTTTGGAATGACCAGGGTGACTGTACATGTTCTCAAAACGTCCCCGGGGCGGCAGGCGGCGTGGCACTGTGGGGTCGGACGTCCCAGTGGCAGCCGTGGCTCTGCCACCTGTTGGGCGCATGGCAGGGGCAGACAGCCCTCCAGCAAGCTGGAGCCAGGCCGGGAAATGTGTCAGGAATCCAACACGTCCTGTGACTAATTCTAACGGCCACGTCACACACGCCCCGCTGCTCTCCACGCCTGAAGGCTTTGTGTGTGCGTGGTAGACAACCAGAAGTATGTGCTTTAAAATTTTTTTCCAGACCAAAACTATTTCTGCCTTGCTTCATGGCGAGGAACTCAGGGTAACATTTATTTAAAATCCCAGGGTGAGTCCAAAGCTGTTCCTGAGAAAAATCTATGCTGTGTGGCCACTCTTTATGAACTCGAGACACTCTTCTACTCTATCGAAATCACAGGCCACAACGTTCATAGTTGAACATCATCTCTACCGTCTCCTCCTTTGGCTTCCTGAAGGAACTGATCTACATTAGCAATAGAGGCCGGGCGCGGTGGCTCACGCCTGTAATCCTAGCACTCTGGGAGGCCGAGGCGGGAAGATCGCTTGAGGTGAGGAGCTCGAGACCAGCCTGAGCAAGAGTGAGACCCCTGTGTCTACTAAAAATAGAAAAAAATTAGCCGGGCATGGTGGCACATGCCTGTAGTCCCAGCTACTCGGGAGGCTGAGGCAGGAGGTTTGCTGGAGCCCAGGAGTTTGAGGTTGCTGTGAGCTAGGCTGACGCCACGGCACTCTAGCCCGGGCAACAGAGTGAGACTCTGTCTCAAAAAGAAAAAAGATCCCATTCTACGGGATCTATTTTGTTTATGCATGTATCAGCGGAGCAACATTGGAGTTGTTTCTACTTTTTATCTACTGTGAATAATGCCATTATGGAGACTCACATGTGGGGTTTTGCGTGGGCATGATTTTGTTCCTCTTAGGTCCTCACCCGGAAGTGGGGCTCCTGGGTCACACGGAACCTCTGTGTCTAACCTCGTGAGGAAACGTCACGCTGCTTTCCATCCCGTCAGTGTGCGTGAGGGCACCTACCCATCCACACCCTTGCGACACCTGTCACCATCAGCTTTTTTTTGAGACAGAGTTTCACTTTATTGCCCAGGCTAGAGTGAGTGTCGTGGCGTCAGCCTAGCTCACAGCAACCTCAAACTCCTGGGCTCAAGCGATCCTCCTACCTCAGCCTCCCGAGTAGCTGGGACTACAGGCATGTGCCACCATGCTCGGCTAATTTTTTCTATATATATTTTAGTTGGCCAATTAATTTCTTTCTGTTTATAGTAGAGATGGGGTCTCGGTCTTGCTCAGGCTGGTCTCGAACTCCTGAGCTCAAACGAACCGCCCACCTCGGCCTCCCAGAGAGCTAGGATTACAGGCTTGAGCCACCGCGCCGGCCAGCCATCCAGTGGCTGGGACGTGGCCTCCCATGGTGACTGCAATTCACACCTCCCTGCCTGGGGGTGGCCCTGAGCTTATCTCCCTGTGCTTATTGGCCGTCTGCTTTGGAGAGATGTCTGCTCAGACCCTTTGTCCATTTTTTTGAGTCGTTGGTCTTTTTGGCTTTGGGTTGTAGGTGGTCTTTGTATATTCTGAATAATTGGACTATTTGTCTCTTTGTCGCTGGGTTTTTATGTATTTCATAGTTTTTAAATGACCCTCCGTGTGCCAGACTATACTGAGCACAGGGCGGGTTATGTCTGTGCTCGTGGGCATTCCTGGTGTTCAGAGAGATCGTTCGGTGTTTATGTTTCATGCTCGGTCTGGAATAACACCTTCTGGAGCTGGCAGGTCAAAATTGGGGGTAACAAAAGGAACCTGGCATTTATCGGCTGCCCCCCACACGGCGGGCACTGTCACCGCAGGGTCACGGCCCCATACTCGGGACGGTCTGTGCTGTCGTCCCCGTACACAGGTCGGCTCAAAGAAATTAAAGGACGTACCAGCTGTTTAAGCGTCCTGCCCCTGTGTCCCTTCGTAATGTGGTGAAACAGAGAGACATCAAAGCCAGAGGACTCATGTGTCCGTCTTCTGTTGCACACAAAGTGTCACCTGTTTGCTTCCTGTCTTATCATCCAAGGAACTATTAAATCAGTTCACATGGTTTTTTTTTTTTGTTTGTTTGTTTTTAAGACAGAGTCTCACCCTGTTGCCCGGGCTAGAGTGTCGTGGTGTCAGCCTAGCTCACAGCAACCTCAATCTCCTGGGCTCAAGCAATCCTCCTGCCTCAGCCTCCCAAGTAGCTGGGACTACAGGCATGTGCCACCATGCCCGGCTAATTTTTTTTCTGTATATTTTTAGTTGGCCAATTAATTTCTTTCTATTTCTAGTAGAGATGGGGTCTCGCTCTTGCTCAGACTGGTCTCGATCTCCTGACCTTGAGCGATCTGCCCGCCCCGGCCTCCCAGAGTGCTGGGATTACAGGCGCGAGCCACCGCTCCCAACCCAGTTTACATGTTTTTTAGCTCATAAATTAATAAACCTCGTTCAAATGCTTCCCTTAAGTGCAGGAATATGAGTATTGTTCCAACTCCTCTGTGAAACTCTGCAGCACAGGAAGGGGGCGTGCCGGAGCCCAGTGCAGAGCCCGCGGGCCTGACCTGTCTGGGCCTACAGTCCCTGCACCTTCCAGGCGGCCGAATGCAGCTGCTTCTGCGGCCCGGCCCGCCGCGCTGGCTCCAGGCCAGGACAGGCTCGCTGGGACGGCAGCCAGACACCCTCCGGCCATCAGCTGAGCCCGTGACTGGGTGACCGGCTCCTGCTGCAGAGCGTGCCCGAGAGCCCCACGGCCGGCTCTGCGGGATCTCACTCCGGTTTTCACGGACAAGTGTCTTCACCCGTCCGACTCTAAAAACAGAGGTGAGATGAGGACATAATTTAGAGGGTCTCGAAAGCTGAATAGAAAGTCCCCCGAACATCTGAAAATCCTGAGATTCGTCCCCGGGAAACAGCGCACCTGATAATCTTTACCTACGGCCTACGCTGGGAATTTCCCCACCAGGAAAACAGTTCTTTACACACCATTCCTGTTTGTAAGTGAAATATTTTCTTAAATGTGAAAGGCAGACATCAGAAAGCATAAAAGGAAGTAAGAAACGGGGAATCATTTCTTGGAATGACCCAAGTAGATTATGATGAGCAAGACAATCTAAGGATCTCAGAAGAAAAACTGTGAGAGTGAGACGAATATGGTCCTACCGATCGTTTAATTTGACTTTTTCACGGTGAGGGCACCTACCCGTCCACACCCTGGCGACACCAGTCACTGTCAGTTTTTGATTACAGCCGTCCCAGTGGCTGGGACTTGGCCTCCCATGGTGACTGCGATTCAAACCTCGCTGCCGGGCGGTGGCCCTGAGCTCATCTCCCTGTGCTTATTGGCCGTCTGCTCTGGAGAGATGTCTGCTCAGACCCTTTGTCCATTTCTTTGAATCCTTGGTCTTTTTGACTTTCCATTGTATTTGTATTTGTGTTTGAAGATCTTTGTATATTCTGAATAATCGGATTATTTGTCTCTTTGTCATTGGGTTTTTATGTATTTCATAGTTTTTAGATATCTCTCCGTGTGCCCAGGGATGCCAAGCGGGAGGAGAAAGGGATTGGCCACCATGAGATAAGACTTAACCGTGCCTGGGGAAGGGACCCCGCAGGATGTTTGTGCTCACGCGAGAGAGACTGTGTCCGCCCTGGATGATCCGTTGCAGTTTCCCTCAGGTCACCCGCGGGCAGTTGTATCCTGCTCGCGGACCTGCCCCAGCTTGGACGTCGCCATGGAGCAGGTGGCATGGGTGCCCGCAGCACACCGTGTCTTGAAGGATTCCCAGGGCAAATGGACAATGGAATTTTGCTTTCCTGATCTTAGAGAAGGACAAAGAAATTTTTGTTTCCCCCAAAGTCCAGTTGAAAACACCGTGCTACCCAGCGGGCCAGCCCTGCCCTTCCTCGAAGCTGAGCGCAGGTCAGCACCCGGGTACCTGGTCTCCCCTGACTGCAGTGTGGGGCGTCCCGGGCCTCGCCTCAGCCCTCTGAAGCGCGCACAGCCGCCGCGACGGCCACTTCCTCTCGCCAAGGGGGGAGATGGCTTCCGAGGACGCTGAGGCCGATGTTTGAAACGGTGAAAGGTAATTTCTTTTTTTTTATTTTTTTGAGACAGAGTCTCACTTTGTTGCCCAGGCTAGAGTGAGTGCCGTGGCGTCAGCCTCTCTCACAGCAACCTCAATCTCCTGGGCTCAAGTGATCCTCCTGCCTCAGCCTCCTGAGTAGCTGAGACTACAGGCATGCGCCACCGTGTCCGGCTAATTTTTTTTTTTTTACATATATTTTTAGTTGGCCAATTAATTTCTTTTTATTTTTAGTAGAGACGGGGTCTCGCTCTTGCTCAGGCTGATTTTGAACCCTTGATCTTGAGTGATCCGCCCGCCTCAGCCTCCTAGAGTGCTAGGATTACAGGCATGAGCCACCGCGCCCGGCCTTAACAAGACTTTTATTTATGTAATGCTTAGTTCTTTTTATTCTAGCTTCCCGGGGGACGTATTAATTGAAAGTGTCTGTCATCCCATGGCAGAAAGGGGTGAGGATCAAAGGAGAGATTGTCCCTCTGACTGTTCACCCTCTACCTTTCCTCCCCCTCCACCCCGGCGTCACTGAGTTTCGTCCATCACATCTGAAAACCTCGTTAGAATTACAAGGTAGGTTGAGAGGAGCAATGGGTTCAAGGATGGAGTTTCTCTTAGATAATTTATTCAGTAGGAGCTGAAGATCTGGGGGACTTCTCTCCCATCTTGATTGAACGGTTAGCCTCGAGTTGGGTGAAATCTAGTGACTTCTTGAAAGAATGATACGGACTGGGCACAGAAAATTGTGTGTTATGTAAAAAATACATAAAAAGATTGTTTTACTTAGAAATCTGTATTCCTGCTTCACCAAAAAGCTGATCATATTGATGACAATGATGCGTATCTGTCTGTGCGTTCAGGAAAACATATACAAAATCACCAGACTAATTTCAACAGCGCTTCTCGAATAATGGTGCTGATTGATTGAGCACCTACTATGTGCCAGTCACTTACTGAATATGATTTCTCATCACCGCAAGGTAGATATCATTAGCTGCATCTACTGATGAGTGAACCCAAGTTCGGAGAGAGACCGTTTGTTCACGGTCTGAGCCCCATGGGAGGGAAACCAAAGTCCACGGAATTTATAGAGCAAGTAGGTGTGAAGCTCCCAAGGTTGAACTCGATGAAGGACACAGTTATCCGGGATGGACGTACACGGCATGAGATGTCGGGGCAACTGGCAAACCAGGACATTAGATCGCCTAACCTATTACATAAAGCATCGTCTTGAAAATACGCGTGCGGCTGCCTCAGCCTTTGCAAATAAACAAAGGCACAAGGGGTTGAGACAGCGAAGGAGAGTGTAGGGATATTTGCCAGAAGGGTGAAGTGTGAGAAGACAGAATTGGAGAGTTAATTTCAGGGAAGTTTTTGAAGGCCCTAATTTGCCAGGAAAGGGGAGAGGAGTTTGAACTTTACCGTGTAGGCGATGCCATGTAATTACTAATGTCTGTCTGGTGTTTGACACGGGCCTTCCTGCCATTATCACACCTGACACTGAAAGTGTGACAGGTGGCCTTTCCAGAGATGTGACCCTCCCAAGACTACTATCCCAGGGAGCAGTTGAGTCCCTGTTTCTACAAACTCTGGGCTTTTCCAGCGTTCTCCTACCGCTTGCTAGTGGCAAGAGCGATGCAAACCGCCGTCAGAAACCATGACAGAGAGCACGGTGACTCGACTCACATGAGGAGGAGCACGTGCCTGGCGTGTCACTGTTAGCGCGGGTTATGACCGTTTTCCAGGAAGAGAGCTGAGTCCTGTAGAACAGGTTTAGGAACAAGGGAATGGTTATTCCCAACCTTTTTTTGATAATGAAAGGACTAAACACTTTATAGAAAACTTAGAAATAAAAAATATAAAGAAGAAAACAAAAATCATCCATGATTTCACAACTAAGAGATGATAATCTTTTTTTAAATTTTTTTTTTTTTTGAGACAGAGTCTCACTCTGTTGCCCAGGCTAGAGTGAGTGCCATGGTGTCAACCTAGCTCACAGCAACCTCAAACTCCTGGGCTCAAGCGATCCTCCTCCCTCAGCCTCCCGAGTAGCTGGGACTACAGGCATGCACCACCATGCCCGGATATTTTTTTCTATATATTTTTAGTTGGCCAATTGATTTCTTTCTATTTATAGTAGAGACGGTGTCTCACTCTTGCTCAGGTTGGTCTCGAACTCCTGACCTCGAGCAATCCCCCCGCCTTGGCCTCCCAGAGAGCTAGGATTACAGGCGTGAGCCACCTCGACCAGCCAGGAGATGATAATCTTAACCTTCTGGTGCATTTCCTTCCGGTCTTTGATACACCCTAAACCTCCGTCAGTCCTCCCTCATGCACTGCATTCAGGCAGTCTCTGAGTGCTGTGACCCTGTCTTCTGAATATGTCCCCAAACCATCCAGCCTCCTCCCTCATATAGGCCATGTCATCTCTCACCTGGATCATTGCTCTTGCCCCCAACGGGTCGCTGTGGCTCCCTCAGGCACATGCTCTCCACACCCACTCCCACGCTGCAGCCACGGTTGCTTCTCTGAAATGCAAACTGTCTAGATGCCTTGCAGGCCTTCCCTGCCCTTGCTCTGTTGCCAGGGCTAGAGTGCCGTGGCATCAGCCTAGCTCACAGCAACCTCAAACTCCTGCGCTCAAGTGATCCTCCTGCCTCAGCCTCCCAAGTAGCTGGGAGTATAGGTGCCACCACTATGTCCGGCTAAGATTTCCCATTTTTAGGAGAGAGGAAATCTCGATGCTCAGGCTGGTCTCAAATTCCTGACCTCGAGTGATCCTCCCGCCTCAGCCTCCCAGAGTGCTAGGATGACAGGCACGAGCCACTGCACCCGGCCTGTACCCGATTTTTAAAAGGGAATATTCACTATTTCAACATTATCAAGTGTGGTGTAGATTCTTGACTGATACTCTTCATCATTTCAAGGAAATTTCCTTCTAGTCTTAGTTTACTTTTTCTTTTTCTTTTTCTTTCTTTATTTTTTAAGACAGAGTCTTACTTTATTGCCCAGGCTAGAGTGAGTGCCGTGGCGTCAGCCTAGCTCACAGCAACCTCAAACTCCTGGGCTCAAGCGATCCTCCTGCCTCAGCCTCCCGAGTAGCTGGGACTACAGGCATGTGCCACCATGCTCGGCTAATTTTTTCTATATATATTAGTTGGCCAATTAATTTCTTTCTATTTATAGTAGAGATGGGGTCTCGCTCTTGCTCAGGCTGGTCTCGAACTCCTGAGCTCAAAGGATCCGCCCACCTCGGCCTCCCAGAGAGCTAGGATTACAGGCTTGAGCCACCGCACCCGGCCTACTTTTTCTTTTTAAAAATTATGAATGAATGACAATTTTATCTAGTGTGTTTTCTGCTTCATTGAGATGATTTATCTTTAGTCTATTAATGTGCAGAATGATGTTAGGTTGCCGAACCATTAAAACGCCCTACATCCTCGTGATTGGCTGTAACATATTCTTTTTTTACATATCGCAGGATTTGTTGTACTGACATTTTATCTAGTATTCTTAAGTCTATGGTTATTAGTAAAACTGACCTGTAATTTTCTTTTATTTTGCTGTTCTTATCTCTTTTGATATTGAGAATATTTATAGTCTCATAAAATGAGTTGGGGAACTTTCTCTTTTTTCTGTTCTATAAAACAGTGTATATATGATAAAGATGATATGATAAAGGAATATTAAATATTCCTTAAATATTTAATAGAACTCATTTACAAAACCATCTGGATTCCCCATGGGTTTGTACATATATATCCACTAACTAAAGCTCAGTAACTGTTTTGCTTTTTTTTTTTTTTTTGAGACAGTGTCTCGCTTTATTGCCCAGGGTAGAATGAGTGCCGTGGCATCAGCCTAGCTCACAGCAACCTCAAACTCCTGGGCTCAAGCAATCCTCCTGCCTCAGCCTCCCGGGTAGCTGGGACTACAGGCATGTGCCACCATGCCCGGCTAATTTTTTCTATATATATTAGTTGGCCAATTAATTTCTTTCTATATTTTTATAGTAGAGACGGGGGTCTCGCTTTTGCTCAGGCTGGTTTCGAACTCCTGACCTAGAGCAATCCGCCTGCCTCGGCCTCCCAGAGTGCTAGGATTACAGGCGTGAGCCACCTCGCCTGGCCTCAGTAATTGTTTTAATCAAATTGTCTGTGTCCTTGTCTTTCTGTTTTTTAGAAAGATTCTTAAATTTGTCTTTTACATTCAAATTCCGTCATCTACACGGCCAGCTCTGCTCTGCAGTGCCATCCTAAGTGTCTCGATTGTGTTTCACTTTTGTTTCATCCTTTTCATCCATCTCCATTTTTAAGTCAACCTCATCTTTACCCAGTTCTTTTGGCATCATTTTGTAAACTTAACATTGTCTTATGATTGTTTGAGATCACGAAAAGTTGCTTTGCGAGGGTGACTTCCATTTTCTTCTCTTGTAAACCTTCTTTGAATGTACGCATTTGCTCTGCAGCTCCAAGGCTACGCTCTTGTAATTTTTTTAACTTTTATGCCCCTATGTTGTTGCTATTTCGGTTTATTCGCCCTTAAATAGGGGAATCTGGGAGGAGCGCATGTATACTGTCTGTGGGGAAGTGTCTGGATATGGACTGGGTACCTGCTGCCCTGAGCCACTCTGACGTGGCCGACAGGTCACATGGCACCTCTTTGCCACCACTGTCCTAATGACTGTCACCGGGTGCAACGTAAGACACAAAAATCAACAGCAAGCAATGCTTGAGGGGCCCTGGCCCCCTCCACGCTTATAAGGGACTCAGCTCCACATGGCCCCGGGCTCTATGACAGCGGACCTGGCTTATGACGTGCTTGTCCCAGACAGCAGTGATCTGAAATCGGCCCAAACTCCAGAGGCCGGCAGACTGACTCCAAGCTGGCTGCGAGACTAGGCGGTGGACCGTCCGTTAATGATTTGTCTCAATGTGGCACACTGAGCTTCGCCACATTAGAGCTCTCCGGTGCCGCCCAGGGAGACCCGACGTGCAGGGGCGCGGGGAGGCTGACGGAGAAGAGCAGAGTCGAGAGAGAGGCCGGGCACAGACAGAGGGACAGGGACACCTGCTGCTGACGTCACCGGAGTTTCCTGAGCCTCTGGCATGTGCTCTCCTCCTGGACTTTGATTACACGAGCAGTAAATCCATTCGAATGATTTTGATTTGGGTTTGTGTCTCTTGTGATTGAAAGAGTCTTGATGAATTCAATGGTGGCTCTTTTCATTAGACGTGAGCATTGGCTGAGAGCGGCCCGTTTCTCTCTCCACGTTAGAGGGGATTGACGGGCAAAGGTCACGTTTACCTGTGTCGCCACCACTGCCCTTGGACCTCCCAGAGGCCCCACAGCGCCCACCTTGCCCACCCTCAGCCATCTGCCGCCAGGGGATGGGAGCCACAGAATGCACGAGCTGGGAGGGGTCCCACAGGTGGGTAGCACCGTTTGTGGCCGAGAAGAGAATTCTACAGCACGGAGTGGCCACCTGGCCTGGGGTTGTCACACCCTCCCTGCTCCAAAGCCAGGGGAAGATTAGAGCAAGATCCAAACATTTTCCTGCTTCTCCATAGTCTTCCGTCTCCAGTGCAAAAGGCAGAGTGTACACAGCATAATTCATTTCTCGCTGGGGGGGGGGAGGGTGTGCACCTGTAGTCCCAGCTACTTGGGAGGCTGAGGTGGGAGGATCGCTTGCACCTAGGAGCTCGAGACTGCAGTGTGCTATGATCATGCCTGTGAATAGCCACTGCACTGCAGCCTGAGCAAGACATCGAGACCCCCATCTCTACAAAAAATAGAAAAATTACCCGGGCATAGTGGCGCACGCCTGTAGTCCCAGCTACTAGGGAGGCTGAGGCAGGAGGATCGCTTGAGTCCAGGAGTTTGAGGTTAAAGCAAGCTAAGTTGATGCCACTGCATTCTACCCAGGGCAACAGAGAAAGACTCTGTTTCATAAACAAATAAATAATAGAAAGAGGTCTATTTCTCAATTCAACCCATCACAGGTGCGGCTTCCTGGAGGCTTACCGTGGGGCTTTCCGTCAATGCTATTGCCGATTGCTATTATTGCTATTATAATATGCTATTATCTTCGGGGCTCTCCGTGATCGATTCCATCGGAAGGTAGGAAGGATGGCCGGAGAACTGTGGTTTTGCAACAGTGACAGCGTCCAGGGCGTGGTGCGGAAGGGGGAGGACAGCCAGGGGCACTGCAGAGTCGCCTGCGCTGGGAGTGACCTGCAGACCCAGGTGAAAGGTGTTACACAAGACAGGGCGTGGGCGGTGCTGGGACGAACGTAGCCGTTTCCTGACTTTGCCCACAGCCTGCCCCGGCCGGCTTAGGCTTGTTCACGAAAACATTCTTCCCATTCTTTCTCCTGCGAGGTTTTCCGACGGTGACAGTGCCGTTGGGGTGATGCATTCACAGCGTTTAACCCCAAATGGCACCGATGGGTCATTTCATAAAGTGCAACGTGCGCCGGGACCGTCCCTAGTCTCAGCGGTCGGGGGCCAGGCCCGGGCGGGGTGGAGTACGTGCCTCCCGCCTGAGGGGGGGTCACGGCATCTGCTCTTCATCTGATCCGCGGTGACGAGTAGGGTGACGCACTCCAACTCGAGCAGGCTTGGCTCCAGTTGACCCCGGGGAGAACCCAACTTGCTCGTGGTCACGCTCGTCCACATCTCTGCTCCTGGACACGGCAGCTTCCCAGAGGCGCACAGTCCCCCTCTCTAGTCCCGAACGGATGCAAGTGGGAAGTGCTGTCACAGATCAGTCTCTCTGCAGTTTGCCTGCTTTTTTGACCGATAATGCTGACATAATTTTAGAGAATTGTAACGGTGGGAATAGGACTAGGTTTATTGGGGGTTTTTGTTTTGTTTTGTTGTTTTTTTTTGAAGCCAGGTCTGTCGCCCAGGCTGGAGTGCAGTAGCATGATCACAGCTCACTGCAACCTCCAACTCCTGGGCTCAGGGATCCTCCTGCCTCAGCCTCCTGAGTAGTTGGGACTGTAGGTGGCTGCCACTATGCCTGGCTAATTTTTTAAAAATTTGTTTGTGGAGACAGCATCTGGCTGTGTTGCTCAGGCTGGCCCTGAACTGGCCTCAAGCGATCCTCCTGCCTCGGCCTCCCACAGTGCTGGGATTATAGGCGTGAGCCGCCGTTCAGCCTGGGAATAGGTTTAAATTAAGCATTTACGGGAGGTGGGGAGACAGGGCTAAGGTGGTCCCCGTAGCCTACCTGCAGGAGATTCCGGAATAAGGTCTATCTATGACTGTGCAGAGTGTGGGATTTAGCCTACGTTCAATATAACAAGTTCACCTGCCGTAGTTTCGTGTAGAAGATACGAGACCCCTGGGGTCAGAGGCAAAAGATGATGTGTTTCTTACGGCAACAGCCACAGCCGAAGCACCCCCGGAGTCCCAGGCTCAGGCTGGAACCCGGCCTGTACACCGCCAGGGGCCGCCTCGGAAATCCAGGTGGCTTGCGCTTTCTGTGTTCCCCTTCCCACCTGGCTGGGGGCGATGCCCCAGGTGCAGCCGGCTGCCTGAGCTCGGGGAGGACGACTCGGGCGACCCTGTCACTCCGAGCAATCCCAGCCTCGCCGGTTATCTGACTCCGTGCAGGCCGGACGTTCCTTCATGACCGTGCCTGTGCGCGCGTCCCCGATCTCGGAAGGAAGCCAGGTGAGTGCCGGGCTTCCCCGTAAGAATCCGAGTCTCTGAGATGCGCTTGGCGCCCAGGGAAGCTAAACATGTTATCTGCGACTGTCGGCGCCGCTCTAGCAGGACGTGCATCCGTGGAGGGCCGCGGTGGACGGCGCCTCAAGTGAGTTCTGCCCACCCAGGGCAGAGCTTGGAACTGCTTGTTATAACGGGGGGACCCGCGGCCACTGCCGGGCTGGCCGGGAAGGCCCCGCCTGGAGGACAGCCAGGCAGAGCCGGGGTGCTGTTAGGCGGCTGCCTGGGGGCTTCCCTCCCGGGTGGCCTGCACCACGCCCCCATTTCTCCTCCGAAACAGGCGGGAAAGTGGGAAGCCGCTTACCGCCCTGCTGCCCATGCAGCCGAGCCGACACACTTCCTCCTCCGTGCGCCAACTTCAGAGCCTGTCGGCCGACCCGCAGGGCCCGTCCCCTACCCCCCCAGCCACGGCCCTGCTGGCCTCCCACCCTCCCCACCAGAACTGCCGGGAACCGCAGCGGGGCTGGGACTGTGCCCGCCTGCGAGCGAACAGGTGGCCGGCGCAGTTCCAGGGACGCCGGAGGACGATCTAGCACTTTCAGCGACCGAAGTCGCCTGAGCACGAGCAGCTCCCGAGCTCCAGTCCCTGCGCGGTGCCACGGGGCCCGGGTGACCCTGCACACCTCGGGCTGTGGGACAGGAGGGGAGGCCTGAACTCGGGGCTGCGTGTTCTGTCCGGACAGAGTCGGGATGACGGGCGGCAGGTGCTGCCTCACGGGACACCAGACGCCGACAGGCCTTGGAGAGCGGCCTCCCCAGGCGCAGGTCCCTGCTCCACTCCTCCAGCTGCTCACGGCTAGTTCGCAGCTCCTCTGGGGCCTTAAATATTGAAAACAGCGCAACAGAAACTGCCGTCAGAGTCCTCAGGAGAGAACGTCGAATGTCATTCACCCGCAGAACAGCTCTGGGACGGACAGGCGTGAAGAGTCCCCTCTGCCGGTAACGCTGACTGCGCAGACACGTCTTTCAGGGGCTTTCAAAAAATTAACCTTTTTATTTTGAGGCGGCCGTAGACTCGCACGCGGCTGTCGGGGGCGGCACGGTGAGACCCCAGGGCCCTGGCCGAGTCTCCCTATGGGAGCCAGCGTCTCTCGGGGCTGAGGTGCCCACGCCACCACCAGGGACAGGCCCCGCTCGGCCCCGCCACAGACGGCCACGCCACAGACCGCCTCGCCACAGACCACCCACACCACAGACGGCCACGCCACAGACCGCCTCGCCATAGACCACCCACACCACAGACGGCCACGCCACAGACCGCCTCGCCACAGACCTCCCCGGCCACGCCACAGACCGCCCCGGCCATGCCAGCGTCCCGTGGTTCTGCTCTCCACACCCAGCGTCATCCTTCTACCTTCCCCGGTTTTCTCCCGACGTCCTTTCCTGGCCCACCTGGTCCTTCACGTCCCCCGTGGGGTGGTCGGGCCTCCGCCGCCGCCTGGCTGGTGTCACAGTGGATCCCCACTCTCCATGCTGAGACTGTTCGGCCCGGACCAGATGGACGGCATGGCTTGTACCGATGGCAGGAGAATCTGTCACATGTTATATTTGTAAATATAAGTGAAATAGCTCATCACAGGACATTCGGAATGGTGACGGAGAAGTAGGAGAAAAATCACCTACCGCCATCGCTTAGCGATTCGGTGTATCTTCTTTCCATCTTCTTTCTTTGCTGAGAGAGGATAGGACAGAGAGAGAGAGAACTGTCATTTATCCGTCTGCATGCCTACGCATAAACATGTTGTGTTACATCCTGGCAATCGTGAACACCAGGGGAAGGGACAGAGAAGTCTCACGCCCTTCTCTGGTCGTGCGGGCAGGTGGCCAGGGACATCCACGGGTGTGGAGAGAGGGGCAGCCCAGCAGCTGGGGGCTCGGCCGGCACCCAGTGGGGGCGCTGAGGAATGTGCTCCGAGTGGAACGTTTGCAGGAACCGTTCGGTCTGTGATGACAAGGTGTCGAAGTCTGTGACCGTCCCCTCCGAGGTCAGAGTGAGTCACTGTGAGCCGGGCAGTCAGGGTGTCCCCAGGTCTGCACTCACCCGCTGGCATCCACCAACGACCCTGCTCTTCCCGGCGCCCGCCCTCGGTGCCAGGCTCTCCCGGGCTGGTGGCGCGGGGTTCTGCCCGCAGAGGCCACGTGCCGGGCGGCCGGTCAGTACTGGCACGGAGGGGCCTCCTCGGCCCGCAGTCGCCGCCGCCCTGGGAATAGGAGCTGCGGGTGCCGCCGCTCGCGTCCGGCCCTTCCCCGCATGCGCGCTGCGTTTACTCAGGCTAATTGACGTTTCCCACGAGGTTTTATTTTTCTTATGAGATTTTTACTATAAGAAAAATCCTCTCATAGGAAGTAGTGCCATTATAAATGAGTTATTGGCATAAAAAAAATACCTTGTTCTATCTTTGTGGTTATCCTTAAAAAAGAAGAAAATATAAAGAAAAGAAAAGATTAAAAAAAAAAAAACCCATCTTGTTAAGCACAGATGGCCACAAGAGTAAAAGTGTGTACACCTGTGTACAATGGCGCGTGCCTCTTTCTGTTTTAGGCATGCCTCTTCTCATTCAGTTAATGAGCGAGGCTGGGATCGATGGACTTGCTAGTGCCAAGGCGAGCGATATGACGCCCAAAGATAAAACAAAATGATTTGGATGCACTTTGGAAGTAATTATAATAGGACTTTATTCAGAAGCTCCCGAATGCAGCTGTATGATCTTGTGAAACTGTGTCCGAACACCAGCGTCATCATCTGCGAAGTGGAAGTGACTGAGGCCAGCGTCACGGAGACTCTCTGATCCCACAGTGCTAATAAAGACGAGTCCTGCTGGTGCTTCCAGAAGCTTCTGGGGCAGGTGTTCCCCGGTGTCCTGACGTGGCCTAGACGAGTCCTGCTGGTACCAGTCTCAAGTTCACGCTCTGGTCCTCAGTCAGGAGAAGGGGCCAAACTGATGTGCTGTTTTGGTTTTGGTTTTTTTGGGTTTTTTTTTGGCCGTAGATCACCGCAGAATGCGTTGATGTTTTGAGCAAAACACCAGTAACGAGCCGGCGATTGTGGACGCAGCACAAACTGCCCACGGCTCCCCTATCTGCAAAGGGAGCATGGAGGGGGCAGTAGCTAGACCGGATCGGAGATTCTTAGCCTGGACAGCACATTAGAATCATCTGGGGATACTTAAAAAATCCTAATGCCTAGCACCGTTATTGTGGTGGTTCTAAAAAAAAAAAAAATCCTAATGCCCAGACCACACCTGAGACCAACCAAATCAGGATCTGCGGGGCTAAATCAGCATCAGTGATTTCTAGAGCGCCCCAGGTTGGCCGGGCGCGGTGGCTCACGCCTGTGATCCTAGCACTCTGGGAGGCCGAGGTGGGCAGATTGCTCGAGGTCAGGAGTTCGAAACCAGCCTGAGCAAGAGAGAGATCCCCGTCTCTACTATAAATAGAAAGAAATTCATTGGCCAACTAATATATATAGAAAAAAAATTAGCCGGGCATGGTGGTGCATGCCTGTAGTCCCAGCTACTCGGGAGGCTGAGGCAGGAGGATCGCTTGAGCCCAGGAGTTTGAGGTTGCTGTGAGCAAGGCTGACGCCACGGCACTCACTCTAGCCTGGGCAACAGAGTGAGACTCTGTCTCAAAAAATAAATAAAAATAAAGCACCCCAGGTGGTTGTGCTACACAGGCAAGACTGAGAACCACCAGACGAGATATCTAAGTCACCACTCAACTCAGAAATTCGGTGATTCTAGGTAAAATATTTGCTAGTGTACTGAAAACAAGATGAATGTCCTTGTGGCCATCGGTCCCTAGAAGGCCAGTCTCAGGACCACAGGATTCTTCGGCATCAGAGGTGGAGACAGAGAGGCTATGGGAGGATGAGGTTCTTCAGAGAGGGACTGTGCCCAACACAGTTTTCAAACCTGCTGCAACTGGCGTCATGGGACAGGGATTTCCGGAGGAATCTGTGGTGGCTGCAGACACAGCGTGGCCTTGGGACGTTAATCTCCGTGCACGGACCCTCACTTGCGTCTGCAGCGGGAAGGTGCTGGGCTGGGCTACACGTCCCCACGGCTCACTCCGCTTTGACCTGCAGAGACTCCAGAGCAGTACTTTACTCATGGGAGAGAATTAAAGGTCTGTGACAATAATATTTTTCTAGGGACAGACAGGGAAATGTGGTTGGTAATTCCAGTATTTTAAAAATAAATCAGGCCGGGCACAGTGGCTCAGGCCTGTAATCCCAGGACTTTGGGAGGCTGAGGCAGGAGAATCGTCTGAGGACAGGAGTTCAAGGACAGCCTGGGCAACATGGAGAGACCCTGTCTATACAAAAAAATTGTAAAAATGTAGCTGTGTGTGGTGGGTGTGCCCGTAGTCCCAGTCGCTCAGGAGGCTGAGGCAGGAGGATTGCTTGAGCCCAGGAGTTTGAGGCTGCGCTGAGCCCCTGGGTGACAGAGCAAGACCCTACCTCAATCAAACAAACAACCACAGAAGGAAATCAGAACCCTATTATTATCAATTCTGGGGAGAATATTCAAGAAGAAATTGTATTTTGCACATTTAGAGAAGGATGTTGACTATTTTATTCAAAGCAGCCAGATATCCTAGAGATAGATATCACACATATGGCTTTTAAACTTCAAAAGGTTATTATTTATGTAATGTAACCACAGAATTTTATGCTGCATTTTGAACCCTTATGATGCTAGGAGTCCTGCTTATTGAAATTTTGTGTGCAAAACACAGGCAAGACTATAAAATTATATCATCTATAAGAATAACGGATTTATAAATCTCAGTAATAAAACATAACGTTCTATCGAGAGCAGGCTGCAAGCTGCAAGCCGGGCGCAGTGGCACGAGGCTGTAGCCCCAGCTACTCGGGACGCCGAGTGGGAGGCCCAGGAATCCAAGTCCTGCCTGGGCGAGAGACTCCATCTCTAAAAACAAAAATAAAAATAAGAACAAGAAAACTACACCTCAGAGATATGTTTCTGTTGACAAAGTATAATCATATTTGAGTTATTACTCAAATTTTAACCAGGAAATGAACAGTTTTGAAGTCTGTTTTTATGTCCGTCCATCTTAATAGGACACAAAGATTCTGTATTGATCAAAATTTCTCCAACTTGATAGTTTTTTCTGTAGAATATGTAAAGTGCATAGCATTCACTTCTTTTCCGTTTAAATGCATGAATATATGTCTATGTATTTCAATTAAATTGAAAGTTTCCCCCTTTTCCACATTATTTTATAGAGGGGGTGTTATTGGCAGTAAAACTTACATAGGTTGCAGGCTCTTGGTCAAGGCTTCACACAAACTAGAAATGAAGCTATTTGTAGCGACTGGTAAGACTTTGAGTTGTAGCCCAGCAGGGAGAGGTCGAACGTGTGTGTGTGTGTGTGTGTGTGTGTGTGTGTGTCGGATAAACATGCCTTTTTAAAAAGTAGGGATGAAAGAAAGGGGGCGTGTGGGTTTCGCTCTGTCCAGTATCTGAAACCTTCTCCCTCCGTTTGGGAAATTCTCCACGGGGTGAGTGTGGAAAGGAGCAGATCTCTCCTTTCACTATTCAAGATTGGAGAGATGAGATCAGAAAAATAAGAGAAAATGATCCGCACTGTTTTCCCGGCTCCCTTGCAACTCAAGGATGACCATGGCCCTAAGCACAGCCCGAGGCCTCCACACGGGATTTCGAATTCCAGGAAGAGGCTGCCGCGGGGCTCCTGCTGCGCTGGCCGCTGCGGGCGAGCGGAGGTGCTGGCGTCCTCCCTGCGCCGGCTCTGCGTGCGGCTGGGACTGTGGTTCAGTCCCTCCTGTGCACTCGCAGGTGTGGTTTCCGGCACTCTCGGTGATTTCGTGACGTGCCCAACACCCTCTAGGTGCAATCATTTCCTGCGTGTAACCCCGAATCCAGCGTAGCGAGGCTATGTAACAGGTTGACGAGCATGCTTTTGGGTGGAAAAAAGCACAGAAAACAGGGAAATCCTCCACTATTAGGACTGTCAAAGGAAATGGACAAGGTGCTTTGGTCTTTTTCTATTTTAACTTCCACCATGCCCGGCTAATCTATTTCTAATATTGTCGGGATCATAATTTTCCCTCTTCCAATCAATGTTTATTGCCATGAACTAACTCTCTCTTTCTCTTTCTATATATGTATATATCTCCTATTCTCTTCCGCAACATTTCAGACAGTTTATAAAGAAATATATAACATATGAAGGTCTCATTAAATGTAGACAAAAATGTATTGCAAAGGAAAAAGCACTCATAGAGATATAAAATGGAGCCAGGAGCGAAATTAACGCCAGAACATCCACAACGAAGTCCTACATGCTTGCTAATCATTAAGAAACAAATTTGGTTCTGAGCTTTCTACCAGCCAACAGGTAGACGTGTGATCAATTATGCAATTCATAGTTAAAACACAAACCATTTGCTTGTGAGCAATGTATTAATAATCTCTCTTCTTAAAATTATTTATTGATTTAATTATAGACAGGGTCACGCTCTGTTGCCCAGGCTGGAGTGCAGTGGTGCGATCATAGCTCACAGCTGCCCGGAACTCCTGGGCTCAAGCGATCCTCCTGCCTCAGCCTCCCGAGTAGCTGGGACTACAGGCACGTGCCACCATGCCCGGCCAATCTATTTCTAATATTGTCTGGATCATAATTTTCCCCAAGGCCCTTTAGCTGATGATAGGATAGAGTGTAATGAAACGAGCACAAGTCTCAACACAGGGGTTGCAGGATATTTTCGGTGCAGTCAGTAGCTACGTTTAGAGCCCCTGAGTTAGGGAATGCCTTTCCCTCTCTTGAATTTTGCTCATGTATCATCTATCTATGTATGTCATAGGTGTACTGGGGCTGTTCCAGATAAAACCTGAAAGAAGAAGAAGGAACGTGCATATGTTGGGTGCAGTCTGTGGGCACACACTATGCAACACATTGCGCGCATCTCACCTAACTCCAGCCATACTTCCAGGCAGTCCCGTTTTGCAGATGTGCAGACGGCGTTAGCCTGAGCTAGGTTACCAGGCTAGCACTCGCTCCTCTCTGGAGCAAATTTCATCAGTCTGAGGGGTGTCCTCAGGGTATCATACTGTTTCATATAAAGGTTTGTGATCCAAAGAGCCCTCTTATTTGTAACAATTGACTCAAGAATATTAATATATATTAATACTAATTAATATTAATGAAACGTTAACAACTTTCTGAAGCTCCGTGCTGGACGCCCTGGGAAAACAAGAGAACTCGGTGTAGTTCCTCTCCCAACTACGGAACTCACGGCGAGCCGCGCTACCCGCTGCGATGTTTCGATGAGCTGAGCATGTATTTCAAATAAACGTTAAGGATTCCGTTACAAAGTTCTGAGCTCACGATGCAAGTTTTTATTCCGTGTTTTATCACTTATAGACTACCTTGTATGTTGTAACAGCCTTTGGCTAACATAATGAATTAGTTGACTCTTTTCAACAATTCTGAAAGCTAAAGCAGCTCTGCCCTGGAAACGCATCCCTGCAGAGGGAGGGGGAGGGGGCGAGACCCGAGGGACCCACACCAGGGTCAGTCAGGCCGGTCCCAGCTGTCTCTTCCGGGAGGGAGCGGCCGCAGGGCACAGGCTGTGCACACGGGCGCTTCCTCCAGTGACGTTAGTCTAACACAACTCAAGAGCGACTGACACGAGCAGATTTGCACCTGGCGGGGGCCGGGCTGGCCAGGCGAGGGCAGCGCGAAGGTGCTGACCGCGCAGAGGAGAGCCAGAGGCGTGAGTGGAAGCGCCCAGAAGGCTGACTCCACTTTCGAGGACAGAAGCTGCTGGGAGTGGGCGCTGGGCGGGCAGAAGCTGCACTTGAGAAGCAGAGACCTTTCCGCGTCCCACCTGGAGAGAAAGCCCCACGTATTCCTTCTGCTCTCCCGAATACCCACAGGCCACCTCTCATCAGGTGCGTTCCCTTGTAACTGTCCTGAGTCTCAAAAGCCTCGGGAGCGTTTTTGTGCCACCAAGGAAAAAAGGAGCCAGGTCCTTTTGCACAGTCGTGATTCCGTCAGACTGCGGGACCCGGAGCTTGGAAGCGACAATGGCAACCGGTCTACGAGGCCACTTAGCCGGCGACCTCGCCCAGGGCGACGGCAGGGAAGGGCCCAGCCGGAGCCACAGGCCGCGTCTGGCAGCGCGAGCGGCCGCGACCGCCAAGAGGCGCTGTGTGCCGGAGGCGAACCGAGGCCAGGGCGAGACAAAGGGGCTCAGTCCCTACAAAAATGGTGTTGCTTTTCATTAACGAGCTCTTTTGAATCAAGCGCTCTTAATCGAGAAAGCTCTTCTCAACACGAGTCTTACATTTCCATCTTCAGGGGAGAACCTTTCTGCGCCAAGCGTGCGAGTTACCCGAGGAGGCTGGGTGACCTGCCCTGGAACATGCCACGGGGAGCCCGTCATTTTAATCACTTTCGCCTCATTAATTAAAGATATGCACTCCATGCCGAAGACACATCTTATTTTCTAGAATTCCCACAGGATCTCACGGGCTTCTTTATTCCTCCATGCAGTGAACGCTCACTGAACACCTGCTGCAAACTGGGCGAGTGCCCGACCCCGGCCGCACACGGGCGAGGGAGGCTCGGTCCTCGCTCCAAGAACCTCACAGAGCCTCTAGGGAAGGAATAGTAAGCCAATAATTTTCGTGCAATGCAGGTAGGTGCAAAAGTTCTCGGTGTGTGTGCCATGTTGAGGGGCTCGCAGGGAAACGGGGGATTCGCACCGGCTGGGGTCCGGAGGAGGCATGGAGAATGGCAAAGAGGATTGAAGCGGCCCCCGCCCGACAGACACCCAACTCCTGACTATGGCAAACAGGTGGAAACCAATACCCGAACCAGCCCGCACGGAACTCCAGTCATCCCCACACGGATTTAGTAATGTTTACCTCCTCCACGTCTCATCTATACCACACTTACTTGATACTATTCTTTAAAGTGACTGACTTTAAAAAATTAAATTCGGTCTTTGATATTCTGATTACATTTTTTTCTAGCGACACCGCAGTGAACAGGCTGGGCGCGGTGGCTCACGCCTGTAATCCTAGCTCTCTGGGAGGCCGAGGCGGGAGGATTGCTCAAGGTCAGGAGTTCGAGACCAGCCTGAGCAAGAGCGAGACCCCCGTCTCTACTATAAATAGAAATTAATTGGCCAACTAATATATATAGAAAAAATGAGCCGGGCATGGTGGCGCATGCCTGTAGTCCCAGCTACTAGGGAGGCAGAGGCATGAGGATTGCTTGAGTCCAGGATTTTGAGGTTGCTGTGAGCTAGGCTGATGCCATGGCACTCACTCTAGCTTGGGCAACAGAGTGACACCCTGTCTCAAAAAAAAAAAATTACTATAGTGAACAATGTGCCCCTAAGATCACTTTAAAAATTTCTGTGTATCCTCCAGGCTTCAGGGTGGTTTTGATTCCATCAATCAGTCGAGTACTTGAGACTTATCTATGACCAACCGCCCTTGAGCTCCTGGACCACTCTGCCGACCAGGCAGAGCCCTGGTACCTGGGGACACAAGGCCCAGGTGGCATTCAACCAGTGCCTGACAGGTGTGGGAGTATAAACAAATGCCCAGCTCCCTTTCCTTGGGTTTGGCCAGTTTTCCAGAGTTCCCCTGGGAGATGAGACTGAAGCGACCTTTTGCAAAACTTTGCCTTATATATTGCACACTTCCTGTCCTACCCCACCTTCCTGGGGGCACTTCCTTCATAAATCACTTCCAACAGATCCTTGTCTCAGTATCTGCTCCGGAGGAACTTAAGGAAACAGGAATCTCTCACGCCCTTCCCTCAACTCCCTTGCCCAAAAGGGAAAATGTTTATCCTTAAACTCACAAAATGTCTTGTCTACCTACCTCAGTGGTACTCACAGCTCAGGAAACACTCATCTGACATCTACATGCAATTCTACTCAACAGAAAGCTCTTAAAGGTTCTTTGGCAAATGCTTTATATTCCTTTGCAAGGAGGGGCTATTTAATAAGACTGACTCTCCTTTTAGAAAGCAGTCTTACTTCACAGCTACATCATCCCTATTAATTTGCTTGTGATCACCAATCCTTTGGCCACATGTTTCCATCTTCTGCTGGTCCTCAGCCCAAACATACTGTCTTTTCAGGCCAAGACTGTTTGATTCTCCCTTTCCCGAACTGAACCCCATTTTCACATGCCTACTATTCTTTAAATTGGAAAATTAATTCCCTGCCTTCTTTAAAATAATTCTCTTCTTTTTTTTTTTTTTTTGAGACAGAGTCTCGCTTTGTTGCCCAGGCTAGAGTGAGTGCCGTGGCGTCAGCCTAGCTCGCAGCAACCTCAAACTCCTGGGCTCAAGTGATCCTCCTGCCTCAGCCTCCCGAGTAGCTGGGACTACAGGCATGCACCACCATGCCTGGCTAATTTTTTCTATATATTTTTAGTTGGCCAATTAATTTCTTTCTATTTTTAGTAGAGACGGGGTCTTACTCTTGTTCTGGCTGGTCTCGAACTCCTGAGCTCAAACTATCTGCCAGCCTCAGCCTCCCAGAGTGCTAGGATTACAGGCATTAGCCACCGTGCCCAGCCTAAAATAATTATTTTTAACCTAATAATTCTCTTCCGGTGAGGTTTATTAATTTTTATGAATTACAATTTCTTTGTCATTTCCTTAATGGGATTATAGACACCTGAGATCATTATAACACATATTTGTGTTTATTTGCTCATTCTCTCTTGCCCTCGCTAGAAGCTAAGCTCCAAAGGGCAGGACATGGCTCATCTCATTCTTGCTGTGTCCCGATGCCTAAAACAGAGCCCACCTTCTAATAACACGCAGATGTTTGTTGAGTGAATTGTGTGAAATTTTTCAAAAACATAATTCCAAATTTAGTTCTGTATTAGAGTTCTTCCTGTGATTATTAAATAGACCAACATATGCCTACTGTGTTTGTGTAGATATGCCCTGACTCTCATTAAATAAAAAATACGATGAGGAGATGGACCATTAATCTTTCTTGGTCATCTCTGAGGATCTAAATTCTTTGGCAAATCAACTTTTATACCCAAGATAGGTATGTGTATATAATTACATTTTACCATAAATAATTATAATAGAATCAAGACAGTCTGCATGCCTGGCGCATCTGATCTTTCTTTGGTCCGTTGATGTGAATGGTCAAAGGGAAATGGGAGGCACATAGGATGACCTCTCACAAAGACAGACATTTGAGCCTAGATTTGCCTTGGTCTCCTGCACCTTGCAGACACTCCCAGAGTGTTTCTTCTTTTATAAAATTAGGATAATAATAAATGCCCCCTATCTCATACGATTGTTATAAAGATTAAGCCTGTCAATTTATGTAAAAGCTGGCAGTGAAAATTGTTAGTATTACATGACCATTAATAATTATGATATTTTTTTCTTGAATCTTACATACAAATTCTGTCTTCGGTTCATGCATGCCTTTCTATTTCCAAATTTATTTGAAACAGAAGTACAAATCATAAGTAAATAGTATAATAGTTGACATTAAAAACCAATTGCAACCAAGTGTTGGCATGGGTGTGGAACAACTGGAACACTCACACAGTGCCGCAAGGACTGTGAAATTGGTACAACTGCTTTGGAAAACTATTTAGCACTGTCTACATAAACTGAACATATGCATACATCCCATCAACAAAATGAGGGACAAAAAACTCATGGTCATCTCAATAGATGCAGAAAAAGAATTTGATAAAATTCAACATCCTTTCATGATAAAAACTCTCAATAAATTAGATACAGAACAAAAGTACTTCAACACAATAAAGGCCATTATGACAAACCCATAGCTAACATTATACTGACCAGGATTCTGTAAGATCTGGAACAAGATAAGAATGCCCACTATCACCACTCCTATTCAACATACTATTAGAAGTCTTAGCCAGAGAAATCAGGCAAGAGAAAAAAATAAGGGTCATCCAAGTTGTAAAGGAGGAAGTAAAATTGTCCCTGTTTGTAGATGACATGATCTTATATAGAGAAAACTAAAAAAGCTCAACCAGAAAACTCTTAGAACCGATAAATAAATTAGTAAAGTTGCAAGATACAAAATCAACATATAAAAATGGATAGCATTTCTATACACCAACAACAAACTAGGAGAAATGGAAATCTTGAAAGCTATCCCATTTATAATAGCTACAAGAAAAGAAAAGGAAAAAAAATCTAGAAAGGAATTTAAGGAAGTGAATAGTCTCTACACAGAAATCTGTAAAACACTGATGAAAGAAAATGAAGAGGGCATAAAAAAATTTTAAAAAGCCTATATTCATGGATTAGAAAAATACTGTGAAAATGATCATAATACCAAAAGTGATCTATAGAATCAATGAAATCTCTATAAAAATACCAATGACATTTTTTTCACAGAAATAGAAAAAACAATCCTTAAATTACATAGAACCATAAAAGACCTCAAATGAATAAATCAATACTGTGCAAAATAATAAAACTGGATAATAAAACACTACCTGACTTAAAAATATAGCCACTGGGAATAAAACAGCATGGTACTGGCACAAAAACAGAAATATAGACCAAAGGAAAAGAATAAATAACAGCCAACTGATTTTTGACAAAGGTGCCAGAATATTCTGTGGGGAAAGGACAGTCTCTTCAAAATGGTGCTGGAAAAACTGGAAATCCATATGCAAAAAAATAAAACTAGACTCTTATCATATACAAAAATCAACTCAAAATGAATAAAAGACTTAAATGTAAGACCGAAAACTATGAAATTATTAGAAGGAAATGTAGGGGAATTGCTTGAGGACATTGGTCTGTGCAAATATTTTATGGAGAAGACCTCAAAAGCACAGGCAAGAAAAGCAAAAATAGACAAAGGGGATCCTATCAAACTAAAACACTTCCACCCAGCAAAGGAAACAATCAAAAGAGTGAAGAGACAACCTATAGGATGGGAGAAAATATTTACAAACTATTCATATGACAAGGGATTAATATCTAGAATCTATAAAGAACCCAAAAAAACTCAATAGAAAATAATAATAATCTCATTAAAAAATCGGCAAATGAGCTGAATAGACATCTTTCAAAAGACATACACAGATGGCCAACAAGCATATAAAAAAATGGTAAGCATCACTAATCATCAGGGAAATGCAAATCAAAACCCCACAATGAGATATCATCTTATCCCACTTAGAATGGCTATTATTGGAAAAACAAAAAATAACAGATACTAATGAGAATGTGGAGAAAGAGGAACTCTTATACACTGTTGGTGGAATGTAAATTAGTATAGCCATTATGAAAAAAAGTATGGAAGTTCCCCAAAAAACTAACCAAATGATCCAGCTATTCCACAGCTGGGTATATATTTAAAAGAAAGGAAATCAGTACATTGAACAGACAATCTGCATTCTCATGTTTATTGCAGCACTATTAACAATAGGAAAGATACAGAATCAGTCTCAGTGTCTGTCAGTGGATTTGTAGACAAAGAATATGTGGGATATATACACATGGAATATTATTCAGTCATAAAAAAGAACGAAATCCTGTCATTTGCAGCAATATGGATGGAACTGGAGGGCGTTATGTTAAGTAAAATAAACCAGGCACAGAAAGACAAATATTGTTTGTTCTCACTCTTATGTGAGAGCTACAAATGTTGATCTCATGGAGGTAGAAAGTAGAATGATGGTTACCAGAGGTTGGAGAGGGTAGAGGAAGGAGGAAGGGAGAGGTTGGCTACTGGGTATAAAAATATAGTTAGAAGGAATAAACTCTAGTGTTTGATAGCATAGTATAGTTTAAAATAATTATTATTTTATTTCAAAATATTAAGGGAGTACAAATGTTTTTGATACATGGCTTGAGTCAGGGCTATATATGTGCCCATGCCTGGAATAGTGTTCATTGTACCCATAAGGTGGGTTTTTGACCTTCCCCTCCTCCCCCTCTCCCTTGTTTCCGATGTTTCCCTTGTTTCCTTGATTTCCAATGACTTTTGCTTCCCTCTATGCACTTGTGCGCCCATCGGTTAGTTCTAATTTATTAGAGAGTACATGTGTTTGTTTTTCCATTCTCGAGATATTTCACTTAAGATAATGGTCTTCAATTCCATCCAAATTGTTGCAAAACACATTAATTCATCATTTTTATGACTGAGTAGTACTCCATGGTATACAAATACCAGATTTTGTCCATTCACTCATGAATTAATGGGCATTTGTGTTGATTCCACATCTTTGCTATTGTGAATTGTGCTGCAATAAACATTCGAATGCAGGCGTCTTTTTGATAAAATGACTTTTTTTCCTTTGGGTAGATACCCAGTAGTGGGATTGCTGGATTGAATGAATGGTAGGTCTACTTTTAGTTCTTTGAGAAACCTCCACGCTGTTTTCCACAGGGGTTGTACTAATTTGCAGTCTCACCAACAGTGTGTTCCTTTCTCTCTGCATCCATGCCAGCATCCATTGTTTTTGGACTTTTTAATAAAAGCCATTCTAACCGGGGTAAGGTGATATTTCATTGTGGTTTTAATTTGCATTTCCCAGATGATAAGTGATGTTGAGCATTTTTTCATTTGTTTGTTTGCCATTTATCTTTTTTTTTTTTTTGAGACGGAGTCTCACTCTGTTGTCCTGAGTAGAGTGCCGTGGCGTCAGCCTGGCTTACTGCAACCTCAAACTCCTTGGCTCAAGCAATCCTCCTGCCTCTGCCTCCCAAGTAGCTGGGACTACAGGCATACACCATCACTCTCAGCTAAATTTTCTATTTTTTGTAGAGATGGGGTCTCGCTCTTGCTCAGGCTGGTCTCAAACTCCTGAGCTCAAGCAATCCTCCCACCTCAGCCTCCTAGAGTGCTAGAATCACAGGTATGATCCACCATACCCAGCCTTATCTATCTTCTTTGGAAAAACTTTTGTTCATGTCTTTTGCCCACTTTTAAATAGGATTGTTTGTTTTTCTCTTGCTGATGTGTTTGAGTTCCTTGTAGATTCTGGATATTAGCCCTTTATCAGATGTATAGATTGCGAATATTTTCTCCCATTCCGTAAGTTGTTTGTTTGCTCTGTTAATTATTTCCTTAACTGTGCAGAACTTTTTAATTTAATAAAGTCACATTTATTAATATTTTTGTTGCTGCTATGATTGCCATTGGGGTCTTAGTAATAAATCCTTTGCCTAAAGTGATATCTAGAAGAGTTTTTCCTACATTTTCTCCTAGAATTCTTATGGTTTCATGCCTTACATTTAAATCTTTTATCTATTCACACATCTAGAAAAAATAATTCTGTGCTTCGTTTGGAACCAGAAAAGATCCTGAATAGTCAAAGCAATCCTAAGTGCATGTGCACACACACACACTCACACACACACACACACACAACACAAAGTTGGAGGCATCACATTACCAGACTTCAAACTATAAGGCTATAGTAACCAAAACAGCATAGTATTAGTACAAATATACAGACATAGACCAATGAAACAGAATAGAGAACCCAGATATAAAATCATCTACCTACAGCCTACAGATCTTTGACAAAGCAGACAACAATGCACCCCAGGAAAAAGAAACCCTATTCACTAAATGGTGCTAGGAACATCGGATAGCCACATTCAGAAGAATGGAAAAGGACTGCTATCTCTCACCACTCACCACAATAATTTTTCATATATTTCAAAATAGCTGGAATATTTGGAATGTACCCAACAAAAAAATGATAAATGTTTGAGGTGACGGATATCCTAATTATCCTGATCTGATCATCATACTTTGCATGTATCAAAATATAACATATACCCCACAAATGTTTAGTTATTATGTATCAATTTAAAAAATAATTTCAGCACGTGATATAAATGGAATTTTCAAAACATAGGTCATTCAGATGAGGCATCCTTGCTTGGCTTCAGACCAACATCTCATTCTTCAGAGGCTCTGTAATTCACTACTGTGCCCAGACTGAAAGGAACAGTGGATGCTTCTATGTTCAGAGGTTTAAAAAAAGTGCCACAAGATATGTGAGTCAGTGTAACTGTCTCCATATGTGTAACTTTGCACATGACTGATGACAGTGAGGGGAAGATAGTTGACTTGAATCAATACATCCACTTCTACAACTTGGAGAAGAATTGTTTCAACTGAGTCTACCTGTAGCCAGATGCCTCTACCCCACCTTAATGCAGGGGCAAGAAGATGCTTCTTACTTGTCTGAAGTTTGAGTAGGCTCAAATGATAGACGTTAAACACCACCTTGGATTCTGGAAGAGATCACTGGTGCTAACTGAATACTCCATTGTTTTATTTTAAAATTCTACGTGAAATAGCCACAGAAAAAAAGAAATTTTTCTTTAAAAAATAAAAAAGTCATATAAAAAAGAAAAGTAACCTTCTGGAACTCTATGCCACCCCAAATCAATATTAAATAGCTAAAAATGCCATTTACATATAAGGGAACGATCATATTCTAAGTGTACAGTTTAACAAGTGTTGGCATGTAATCGTTTGTGTAACCAAATAAGTTACATTTTGTCCCTTCTAAGCTACTCAACACCCTCCTGCACCTAGTCCCAGACTATTGGTTTGCTTTCTATTACTACAAAGACTAGTCTTTTCAAATCGTACAGTATGTACTGTTGTTTCTAGTTTCTTTCACAAAGGACATTTTTATGACTCAAACATATTGTACCAACAGCTCATTTTTATTTATTGCTGAGCAGTATTCCGTTTCTTGAATACATCACAATTGCTTATCCATCAACGGTTGATGGTCATTTGGGTTGTTTCCAGTTATTGGCTACTGTGAATAAATTCGACATGAACATTCATGTGCAAGTCTTCATGGGGACATGTTTTCACTCCTGTCTAGTAAATACCTAGGAATGAGATGGCTGAGATATGTGCAAGGTGTCCATTTAACCTTTTAAGAAACTCCCAAACTATTTTTCCAAAGTATTATTTTGATTTCTCACCATCAGGGAATGAGAGCTTCCACTGCACCATTTTCTCAACAGTCTTTAATTTTTAGTTATTTTAGAGACTCTGTAGTGGTATTTCATTTGCATTTCCCTAATGGGTGATAGTATCTTTTCATGAACTTATTTTTTATCCATTCACCTTCTTTAAGTGTATATTTAAATATTTTGCCCATTGTCAAACTGGGTTCTTTGTCTTATTGTTGAGTTGTATGTTTTTTGTATGTTATAGAAAACATTTTTTTCTGAGAGATGTTTTGCAAACATCTTCCAATTTGTGACTTGCCTTTTCTTTAAGTGTCTTTTGAAAAGTTTATAATTTTGATGTCAAATTCATTTATCTATTTTAGTTCATAATTTTTTAGTCTGTTTAAGGAACTTCTGCCAAACTCAAGATAACTTGAGTTTGCTTTCTCCCATGCTTTTTTTTGTTTTGTTTTTCCAGTTTTCATTGTGTTGCCACAGGGATATTTATTTGGAGTTAATAATCATAAAGAGCAATTAGTACATACCATGTTAATTGCTTCCTCAGAATCCTGTTTTCTTCTAAACATTGCATCTTTCGATTCACAAACAGGGTATTTATGCCCTCTTAGATATTCTTTAATTTCTCTCAGCAATGTTTTGTAATTTTCATTGCACAGATCTTATACAACTTCTGTCAAATTTATCCCTAGGTAATTCATATTTTTTGATGCTATTATAAATAGTATTTTAAAAATTTCAATTTCTGTATGTAGAAATTCATTTTTAATATTGACCTTATATCCTGCAATTTTCCTTAACTTTCTTTTCAGTTTTTGTAGCATTTGTGTAGAGTCCTCATGATTTTCTATATGCCATGTCATTTGCGAATAAAGACATTTTACTTGTTTCTCTTCAATTTGGGGATTTAATTTTTTTTTTTTTTAACATTACTGCAATGGCTAGAACCCCCAGTACAAAGCAGAATATAAATGGTGCAAGCAGAACTCCTTGTTCTTTTTCCATTTAGTGAGAAAACTTTGTTTTTACCACTAAGTATGTGAGCAGCAGGTTTGTTTTTGTTGTGGTCGTGGTTTTAGATGACGTTTATTAGATTGAGGCATTTCCTTTCTATTCCCAGTTTGCAGAGAGGTTTTATAAGAAATGGATTTTGGATTTTCTAAAATGGTTTTTCTGCATTTATTATCATATGGTTTTTCTTTTTTAGTCTGTTAATATGATGAATTACATTAATTGATTTTCAAATGTTAAGCCAATCTTGCATTCCTGGCATATATTCTACTTGGTAATGATGCATTGTTTTTTTTTAAAATATATTGATGGCTTTGACTTGCTAAAATTTTGCATAGATTTTTTTTTTTTTTATCAATGTTCATGAGGTGTATGAGTCTGTAGTTTTCTTTAAATTCCTTATTTTTGGTTTTGGGAACAGGCAATGTTGTGCTCTTAGAACAAGTGGGAAAATGTTCCCTGCAGTCCTCTATTTTGGAACAGCTTGTGTAGAATTGATACTATTTCTTCACGGAATATTTGGTAGAATTCTTCATTGAAGCCATCTGGGCCCAAAGTTTTCTTTGTGGTAAGTCTTTAAAATTCAATTTTATAATTAGATATAGGGCCCTTCTGATTTTCTGTGTCTTCTTGGGTGAGCTCTGGTAGTGTTATGGACTGAATGTTTGTGACCCTCCAAAATTCCTGTTGAAGCTCTAACTCCCGGAGTGGCTGTATTTGGAGACAGGGCCCCTAAGGAAGTTAGGTGAGATCATAATGGTGAAACCTTGATCTTCTAGAATTAATGTGTTTGTGTCCTTATAAGAAAAGACACCAGAAAATATCCTTCCTTTTCCCAAAGCATCACCGAGGAAAGGCCATGTGAGCAAGCAGTGAGAGGGTGGCCGTGAACAAGCCAGGCAGAGAGACCTTGCCATGCACCAACCCAGCTGCAACCTTGACCTGGCCGTTCTAGCCTCTAGAACTGTGAGAAAATAGATTCTGCAGCTACCCAGTCTATGGTATTTTGTTATGGCAGCCCAAACTGACTAATAATGTAGGTAGGTTTTAAGAAATTTGATAATTTTTACTAAATTGTCATATATATTGGCATAAATAGTTCATAATATTCTCTTATCCATTTAATGTCTTTTAGTTCTGTTGTGACTTACCCCTTCTCATTTTCGATATTTCTAATTTATTTTTTAGGTTAGCTACAGATCGATTTTACTGATGTTCTTAAAGAAGCAGCTTTTTTTGGCTTCTCTGTTTTCTGTTTACATTTAATTGATTTGTGTGCCTTTTTAAAAAAAATTTCCGCTTTTCTATTTTGGATTTAATTTTTTTTCTCTTCTGATCTTTTAAGGTAGAATTTTAAGTTATCGAATTGCTTCTTTTACAATGTAAGTGTTAAATGTTATAAATTTCACTCCTAGGTTCTATTTTAGACACACTCCACAAATTTAGACATGTCGCATTTTAATTTTCATTCAGTTCAAAATATCTTCTAATTTTGGCTGTGATTTCTCATTTGATCCATGAGTTATTTAGAAATGTGTTTAGTCTCCAAATATTTGGGGATTTTTTAGAAACCTTTTCTAAAAATGGATTTTTTCTAAAATTTTCTAAAAACGTACTTTGTATGATTTGTATCATTTAAAATTTCTTGATACATTTTTAGGCTCAAACTGTGGTCTTAGTAAATGTACACCTGAAAATATTCTTTATTGATTTACATGAAGTGTTTTATAAATGTCAGTCGGATCTAGTTCACTGTTTTCCTGAGTAGCTAGTCTGCTGCTTGTTACATATGCATTTCTCATCTGTAGAATTTCTATGTGGTATATAAAGGTGTGTGTTATAAAATCTGACGTGCCTTTCTTCTTCATGCTCATGCTTTCCTCTGCCTTGGAAAACGCACAGTCATTCCTCGCTCAGTGTCCATGGGGAGTGGTTCCGGGATCCCTGTGGATACCAAAATCCATGGATGCTAAGTCGCATATAAAACGACATCAATTGCATATAACCTATGCACACCCTCCTGTATACTTTGAATCATCTCCAGACTACTTATAATACCTAATGCAATGTAGATGCTATGTAAAGTTGTTATACTTTATTTTTAAAATTTGTATTACTATTTTTTTCAAATATTTTTGATCTGTAGTTCCACGGACGTGGAACCCCCAGATACAACAGCTGATTTTATAACCTTGACTACTAATTATATTGTCTGTATGATTTCTGCATTGTTTCCATCTACAGTTTTTCTCCTTAACGAGTCATATTTTCTTGCTTTTTAGCATGCCTGGTAATTTTTCACCGGGTGCCTGATATTGTGAGTTTTGTTGAGTGCTCACATTCTGGGGATATCTTCAAATACTTTTGAGCTTTGTTAAGTTCCCAGGAAACAGTACGATCCTCTCACTCATAGAGGCAGAACAGCCTTTATCTAGAAATCATTTGGCTCCCGTAATGACGCACACAATGTCTCTCTGCCCCCTGTGCCCCAGGTGTTAGGTCTGTCTACTCCGGCTGGTGGAAGTACAAACTGTTCTTGACCCTGTGTAATATCCAAGAATTGTTCCACTGCTTTCTTTCGCCTTTCCCCAGTCTTGGAAAGTTTCCTTACATGCCGCACTGATCCGTATTCAGCAGAAGACACGCAAGGAACCCTCTGCAGGTCTCTGGAGCTCTGTCTCTTCCTAGGCAGCTCTCTCCTTTCTGGTACTTCACTGTGCAAATCCAGGCTGCACTCTCCTCTCTGCATTCTGACTTGTTCCCTTAATTTAGGGAAACTCCTAAATTTTGGGTCTGTCCTCTCACCCCCACCCACCCCGTGCTATTTCTACACAGTGAATTGGGGAATCAGGGTTCACCTCACTCGTTTCCCTCCTTTCAGGGCACTGTGCTCTGCTGTAGGTTGCCCACTGTCTGAAAACCTTTGGTTCATGCATTCTTTTTTTTTTGAGACAGAGTCTCACTCTGTTGCCGGGGCTAGAATGAGTGCCGTGGCGTCAGCCTAGCTCACAGCAACCTCACACTCCTGGGCCCAAGCGATCCTCCTGCCTCAGCCTCCCGAGTAGCTGGGAATACAAAATGCACGCCATGACACCCGGCTAATTTTTCTATTTTTAGTAGAGATGGGGTCTCGCTCTTGCTCAGGCTGATCTCAAACTTCTGAGCTCAAGCAATCCTCCTGCCTTGGCCTCCAGAGTACTAGGATCACAGGCGTGAGCCACCGTGCCCAGCCTACCACCTTTCAAGTGCAGAATTCAAATGTTCTTCTATTAAGAATGATGCTCTATGTAAAAGCATTCTATTGAGAAAAGTGCTAATAAATAAAAGACAATCAATGGTATACTTCAGGTGGTAATAAAAATTTAATAGCAATATCATAAAATAAACATATAAAAATCAAGTATTTAGTTTGGGATGTTAGAAATATTAATAATATATATAATAAATTCAACATAGTATTGATAGTGCTGCAAGATAAGATTTTATTTTTCAAATTACATATTATGCAAATCATAATGCTTTGTAACTGGAGTTTCAAAAATTTTGCTTTTATTACAAAAACATCTGGACTGTAGACATCGCTAATGAAGCCATGTAATACGTGGCATATTGCAAGTGAAGCTGTGAGACCATCATCTCAATGACTTAACTAAATCCTCTCATAATGGAAAGAAGTACAAGAGGCAAACGTTACTCCTTTGAGGAATGTTTGCCTAGTTACCAAAACTGACACAGTGTCAAAATAAAAATGATTCCTTTGTCCTTTTTAACCTCATATTGTCCTTGAAGCACATGCATGACAGGAAGCTAAAAACCAAAAGGGCAACTTACTAGGTAACATTTATCTAAGTAAATGTTAAAATCCACAGACTAATTTTTAGATGTAATATTATTGGTTCTGGTCCTTAATAAGATATAGAGGCAATAAACCAACTTTTTAAATACTGGGAAATATAATTTTGCTTTCATAATCAAATCTTTTAATGATTTCTAAGACTTTCTATAGCCTGTTTCCACTGAGCTAGTTCAGGAGACACACTGGTTGGAAAAGGACTTGAGAATATAAACTTTAAGGCTAATAATTCCATCTTCAAAACGTAAAGACTTAAACAGAGCCCTTGACAAGGTTATTTAATGCAGAATTGCTGACCAGGATGAAAACAAGTACTAGACAGAAAAATGGTCACGTTTAAAGACTTACATGGAAAACCACCGGCAGGTCTTTCACGACACAGGTAATTCCTTCAACCTGAAGGCATCTGCTGAAAGTCAAAGTTACCTATTGCATAGTAAATCTTCAAAACCATTAAGTCCAGTTCTGGGTCAACGTCTCTTATGCTTTGGTTGGATGATTTAATAAAGTATATATTCTACAGGATTGAACTATGGAACCTGACACACAAAATAAAATAGATAAAACACGAGAATCTTCGTTGCAAAATGGTATGTTTCTCCATCTTTTTCATGCAGTAAGCATACTCTCTTAAATCTCATTGCGTTGTATAAAATTGTTGTATTTCCCAGTGACACTTGTTACTCTGATGAGCCAAATTTAAACCTTCACATAGGTGAAGGTTAAAGAATGTTCTGAGGATTATTCATCATTATCTGTAGAAAGAAGAAAAAAATTAACTTACTTCATTTAAAATCAAGCTGTATCTACTTAGCAATAAAAAACATTCATCCAGGCAGGGCCCGGTGGCGGCGCACGCCTGTAATCCTAGCACTCTGGGAGGCCAAGGCGGGAGGATCGCTCAAGGTCAGGAGTTCGAAACCAGCCTGAACAAGAGCGAGACCCTGTCTCTACTATAAATAGAAAGAAATTAATTGGCCAACTAATATATATAGAAAAAGTAAGCTGGATATGGTGGTGCATGCCTGTAGTCCCAGCCACTCAGGAGGCTGAGGCAGCAGGATTGCTTGAGCCCAGGAGTTTGAGGTTGCTGTGAGCTAGGCTGACACCATGGCATTCACCCTAGCCTGGGCAACAAAGTGAGACTCTGTCTCAAAAAAAAAGAAAAAAAAAATTCATCCTTTTTCACGCTAAAGGAAAAGAGCTTTAATGTGGTTTTAAACACAGTTTTTACTATAATGTCATATACTCATTGTAAAATATTCACAATATACAATGAAAAATAACAGCGGGAGGCAAAAATCATCTATAAGCAAAAGACAACCAATGTTAATTTTATATAAACCCTCCCTGATTGCTTTCCTCTGCATACACAGATTGTTTAATATCACACCAAAATGCAGTTTTGAAACATGAGTTTTTCCACTTACCACACGTAAAGAATGGAAAGGCAGATAAGCAAGCTAAAATGTTAATGTTAGAATCTGGGTGGTGGGTACACAGATGATCACTGTAAAGTCTTTTCAACTTTTTCATATGATGAAAAATTTACAATAAAATGTTGAAAAATAATAAATCATGGATATATTCCATGTCAATTTCAATGTCTGTATAGTATTCTATTTCATGGATATGGCGTAATTAAATTAAAACCATTCCTATTTACAGGCATTTTGGTTATTTCCAATTTTTCTTTATTTTAAAAAACACTATTGAACGAATTAAACAGACTGGTTTTAATCTTACATAACAAGCATTATCTTCCACATTCTAGCAAAAGAGATCTTTCAATAAAAATCTGTGTCATGTCAAATCACTGTACTACTTCAAATTCTTCACTAGCTCCCTACTGCCTCAGAAAAGAATCCATCCTCCTCAATATGGATTGTAAAGCCCCTTATGATCTGGCTTTTTAAATAATTCCAGTCTTACCAAATTTCATTCCTCATCTTCCTCAACCGCCCCCATAATTTATGCTTTAGTGACACTGAATTGCTTGTTGTTCCCCTACTACAACATTTTGTATCCACCCATGTGTGAGCACATGTATGGACGTGTGGCAAATTCTCATTCATCTGTCAAAATCCAACTGTGGCGTCCCCTTCCCCAGGAAGAGCTACCCTGCTACCATTATTTCTTCCAGTGTGGTTGGATCATTACTTAACGCAACTCACACACATTTTATTGCTTCCAATGTTGCACTTATCACTCTGTACTATAATTTACTTATGTTTTAAAATTATAAAATATTTCAAATCATCAGAAAAGAAATGAAGACACATGTACATAATATGTGGAATTAATAAAAGTTAACTTTTGGCCATACTGGTTTGGATTATTAAGGAAAAACACATGACAGAGAGTACCCTTTCTCAATCTTATTGCATTCTTTTCTTTCCCTGGGCATTTTCAGTACCATGAAATTGATGTGTATACTTCTTTCTCACAGTTTTCTGCTTTTATTTTTATTTTATTACATATATGTACACCTAAATGAACTTGCTTTTAAATATTATATACATGGTATCATTTACTACTTATTCAACTATCATGTCTGTGGGGCTTATCCATATTGACAGATGGAATTTAGTTCATTCATTTTAACTGATGCATAAAATTTCATCATATAAGCACAGGTCAATATTCTATCCAAAATGAACACGGGGCGAAGGTATGTGTTTCCTTCTTGAGAATCTACGAGCTTGGGTTGCTAATGCCAATGCTCCACATGGTGGCCTCTGCCAGTTGTACTCCTTCTCTCCTTGTGGATATTCCTAATATCTATTAGGAATGATATTAAGTAGTTTATACATTTTACTATCTTCATTTGACTCTGAATACCAACTAGCTGTGGACTAAGTGACATTAACTTTGCCAACAGCCCCAGTTACTGATGTTTACTTGTCTAACCTGCACTGTCACAGTCTCAGGGGAGCTGAATAGTTGAGGCTGTCTTCTCAGGACTCAGATAATTTCCAGTGAAATGGAGAAGAAACGCGTTTTAGACTTCTTTTTAACTTGCACCTTAGGGACCTCGTACCACTTCTGGGTTAACTAGATAAAATTTTGCCTCTTCCCTCCCTTTGTTGGCCTCCCCTTCCTCAACACAGAGAGTACAAGTGTGTGAGCACCATATGCCGGTAACATGGTCTTATTGTTACCTCCTTGTAAAAGGAGTGGGCTAAAAGGCTCTATAAGATAACTATGGATGGGATCTAATTACTTCCAATATGAAGGACTCCAAAACAATTATTCTTAATCCAGTCATTATCTAACCTTTCACTCCCCATGATTAACAATACAAAACTGCAAGTTAACTTATTCAGATAATTCAATATACACTTCATAAATAGTTACTTTAGTAGGCATATTAGTAAGTTATAATATTTTATGGGCTGTACTAAGATTTTTAAAAAGATTGGCAGGGTAGACTTTTGGTTTTAATTGCTTTACATTTTTTTTCTAGGGTAAAGGATGACTGCCATGCTCTACGATACAAGACTTTGGGGTCTTCATCTTCTTTTCATCTGTGTGCTAGAAAAAATCTAAAATTGTTTCTTCAGGGGTGTATTAGCTCAGCCTGATTCCTGGCCCTTTGCAGGGGGAATGGCCTTCTATGTAGGCATGTGTCCTCTGGAAGCCACTCAGCTGTCAAAAGACGGGTGTCAATATTACCTTGTGAATCAGTTGATTGTTAACAGTTCTCCACTTAAAGAACAAAGCAAAATAAAAGCTCTACAGACACATGTTAAGCAAAGCCGAACCCCAAGCACATTGCTGCTGGTGACTTATGAAAAGCTGTGTTGAAACAATATTTAGAGAGAGCTGCCTGAAGGATGAACAGTCTGAATATGAACAAACTTGGTTTGATATGCTCCACAGATTAACTTAAATGGATTCAGCCTCTGGACTTGTGCCATTCACTTACACCATGATATATTACAAGAAACAGCCCCAGGAAATCCAAATATTATAAAAATTACTGAGGATATTTTTCATTCCATTTTAACACTGTTTTATAAGATGAAGTATAAGATCTCAATAAAATCAGGAATCCACAGGTTCTGGATAATGTTTATATTTTATATTTTCATTCTGATCATAAAATTATCTTTTAATACGTAGAAAAATAAAACATCTGTCTTATACAAAACTAATAATTCACAACTGACAGAATTTTCTAAGACTTGAGTTTTATACTGGGGTCTATGGACTCTTGAAATCTTGCACCTGAAAAAAAAAGTTTTTTCCCTTTAAAGGGAAAGGGAAAAAATTAGATATTATTCAAGGTTGAGGAACACTGTAAGATAGTACCCTCTTTTTAAATATAATGGGAAAATTTTTCCTTTGTTTTCAATACCAAAAATAGCTGGCTTATTGTTGTCTTAGCAACTAAACATTTTTTGTCTCATGAATACTGTGACTCATGTAATTAGTTAGGTTTCCTGCTTTCCTAGAAAGACCAGCAACACATTTGTGTCCTGTTTTCAGAAAATGCAGAGACCTTTTTGCACGTGAACTCTGTATTCTTTCTTCATTCCTGGCTTCATGTTATATCACTTGCACTCATTTGCCTGATACATTGACTTTCCCAAATATTTTTTTAAAACTCAACTTTATCTTGTACTACATATATTTATTTATTTATTATTTTTTTATATCACAGTAGAACCTAGATATTTTACTAATCATCAGTTTTCATATGATATTTACTGTTTGTCAAAAAGAAAGAATTATAATCATTTCAACTTACAAAGGGCTTTCAATACATTACCACATATAATAGTCACCAAATCCATATGAAACACACTCCCATTCACTTATTTTTGTTTGTTTGTTTTTTTTTAAATAATTTTTTTTTAATTTCAGCATATTATGGGGGTACAGATTTTAAGGTTTCAATAAATGCCCTTTCCTCCTCTCCCCCCACAAGTCTGAGTTTCCAGCATGACCATCCCCCAGATGGTGCACATCTCACTCATTAGTACTACATATATTTTTAAATGCCTTTCTTATATTCATATATTTTAAAACTTTCTTACATGCCTATGCAAAACATTTTTTTTTTTTTTTTTTGAGACAGAGTCTCACTTTATTGCCCAGTCTAGAGTGAGTGCCGTGGCATCAGCCTAGCTCACAGCAACCTCAAACTCCTGGGCTCAAGCAATCCTGCTGCCTCAGCCTCCCAAGTAGCTGGGACTACAGGCATGTGCCACCATGCCCGGCTAATTTTTTCTATATATATTAGTTGGCCAATTAATTTCTTTCTATTTATAGTAGAGATGGGGTCTCGCTCTTGCTCAGGCTGGTCTCGAACTCCTGAGCTCAAACGATCCGCCCACCTCGGCCTCCCAGAGAGC
>VSMD01057372.1:0-12720 GCA_008750895.1 Mirza zaza | reverse complement strand
CCCGGGCTAGAGTGAGTGCCGTGGCGTCAGCCTAGCTCACAGCAACCTCAAACTCCTGGGCTCAAGCAATCCTGCTGCCTCAGCCTCCCAAGTAGCTGGGACTACAGGCATGTGCCACCATGCCCGGCTAATTTTTTTCTATATATATTAGTTGGCCAATTAATTTCTTTCTATTTATAGTAGAGATGGGGTCTCGCTCTTGCTCAGGCTGGTCTCGAACTCCTGAGCTCAAACGATCCACCCACCTCGGCCTCCCAGAGAGCTAGGATTACAGGCTTGAGCCACCGCGCCCGGCCTATGATTTTGGTTTTAAGTTTTTGTTTGTGGCTTGGTTTGAATGATGTTTATACCTGATCTATTTTTTTTTTTTTTGAGACAGAGTCTCACTCTTTTGCCCTGGGTAGAATGCAGTGGCTCACTATAACCACAAACTCTTGGGCTCAAGCGATCCTCCTGCTTCAGCTTCCCAAGTAGCTGGGACTGCAGGCGCACACCACTACACCCAGCTAATTTTTCTATATTTAGTAAAGATGGGGTCTTGCTCTTGCTCAGGTTGGTTTCAAACTCATGGCTTCAAGCGATCCTCCTGCCTTGGCCTCCCAGATTGCTAGGATTACAGGCGTGAGTCAACACGCCCAAAGTGATCTATTCATCTTTAAGGGACAGTTTTAACTTTCTGAAAGTATTTGCAAAGAAGGCTACTTGTTAAATGTTGGCTAGAGGAAATTTAGCTAAATATCTAATTACACCCAGTTCTGGAGAAAGAAAAGAGGGTAGAGAAAAGGAAGACAACAGGGCAGAGGAGTGGTTAGGGATCAGGAATATGGAGCCAAGAGAAGAACAGACAGTAGTGAGGAAGAGAAATTAACTTCCTTGAAGTTTAATTTCATGGTCTGTTATAGGGGTCATTATACCTAAACTGTTAAGGAAAACTTACAGAGAAGTTAAAAAAAAAAGCTGAGAATTGATCATCATATTAAAACAACCAAAGTAATTCTGGTGGCAATTTATGTGTCAACTATCATATCTTTTTAAAGTAATACTGCTACTCTACTGCTACTACTACTAATAATAAAAATAATAACTGAAAGCAAGATCACTTCAAACAGACAGACTCCTCCAATGTAAGCTGGTAAACATTTAGGTGATATTTCTAGATACCCTGTATTTCAATAGATTAGATTTCTTTTAAGTTATTCAAATTACATAACAGCTTAAAACCTTTTTGAATCTCAATCTCCTTTAAAATAGTAAGATATATTAAGCTACATTTTTGTGAAAAGAGACAATAGCATCACAATACAAGAGGACAGACCGAGATTAGAGGTATAAAGCTTCTGACAAAACTCAGTATTTTGTATGTGACTGTTTAGATTATCTAGGTTAGAAGCATTTTACCTAGCCTTTAGCAATTATTTTCTTTTCTTTTAACTCATCACATGACTCTTTTTTTAAAGGATAAATGCTACTGGTCATGTTAAAAATACTGGTAACACAAATAAGCCCAAAGTATTATAAAACAAAACAACAAGAGCCGTTTTTTTAGGTTTAAGTGGCAGCTATAAGTTAAAAAAAGAACTGAACAAGCCTAATAGATGTGATCTATAAAAAATTTTGCCTTGCTAATATAATATCAATGGAACAGAGCTAAGGAGAATATTATGAAAGGACAAGACTGTCCCTCTTTGACATCAATTTCTGAGCTAAAAACATAATGTAAAACATCTAGTAGCTGTGTATAACACATTATTATAGCTCTGTGATTCATGAAATTAAAAGCTCTACACAGGGGTCCTCAAACTTTTTAAACAGGGGTCTAGTTCACTGTCTCTCAGACCGCTGGAGGGCTAGACTATAGTTTAAGAAAAACTATGAACAAATTCTTAGGCACACTGCACATATCTTATTTTGAAGTAAAAAAACAAACGGGCAAAAACACCCACATGTGGTCTGTGGGCCGTAGTTTGAGGACGCCTGCAACATTTAGATAAAGCCAGTAATAGTAATAATAATAGCTATAACTTAAAGAGAATTTAATGCCAGCCAGGAAATGTTAAGCACCTTAACCTTCCTGTGAAAGTTGAGGCCCAGAGGGGTCAAGTCTCTTGTCCAAGATCACATGGCTAGGAAAGTGGTAGAGCCAAATAGAACACATTGCCCATGTCTGTTTTATACCAAAATGCCACTATGGTGTCCCCATCATTTGAGATAATTTTAAAAAAATTTTTTTCAAATGTCAAGTTCCAATTTATTGGAACTTCACAAATAAGTCTATGTTCACTAATATCTCATCCTTTGTAATCTTAGCCTTTTACGATATAATCTTTTTATAACCATCTGTACATCTACATGTACTTGTTCTTTTGGACAAAATCTCTCACCACACCAGCTTCCCAGTGCTATTTTATTTTTGTTTATAAATAAAATGTTATGATTAAAAGGTATAGATTTTAGATACTGAAATCTTCCAAATCAGTAAATTTAAAAGCAATTTTGAAGAGTTTGACTTTTAACTTTTTTCTTCACAATTTCTCCTTGAGAATAACAAACCAAAATTAAAAAGGCAATCTTTTGAATCATGCATACAAGTGATATATGTATACAAGGTAAATATATATATAATGATCTTAATTTTTTTCTTCAAATTTCTTCCTTGATAACTTCTAAGTTATCAAGTTGATTTGATATTTCTAAGTTGATCTGATATTGTTTTCCAGAGGTTGATAATACATATAAAATGACTCTGCTTTGTCTCTTTCTTTGATTTTCTAATAATTTGATTGTTCTAATAATGGAAGTTTGTTTTGATTGTTCTAATAATGGAAGATAGGTACTGTAACTTATTTTGCTAAATTTTCCAACAAGCATTTCCTAAATGCTTGTTGGAAATATGTCAAAAGAAGCTATTGGCTTTTCTAAGTTAGTGCAGTGGGCTTTATTCTTTTGACATGATCATCTCATTGATTTCTAATGTATTATCAACCAACACTGGAAAACTAGGTGATCTATTCTATTACTATTTAGCTTGTTCTATCTTTGCTTGTCTACTCTATTGTATTTTATAGTAAAGGAAGTAGTATTAGTTTTTCAATGTTTCCATTCTTTCCTTATTTGGAGCAATGAGAGAGAGATATCTCTGCAGAAGAAGCTTCATCTTCCTCCCTACTGTGAAAGGAGGCTGCTCAGAGAAGGTAACAATGAATTGTCAGACCAGCTAAGGGGTACCGTCCTATAAGTAGCTGGGAGCAGCATCACCTGCACACCAGCTAGTGGATGACACTCCCTCCATATTTACCTACTGGCAGTGACCTGGAGGAATCTGAGTAGTCACAGATCTACAGTATCCTGAGAACCAGGCAGGGATGGGGTAATGTGGCCCTTCCATAAACAATGAGCTCCTTCTCTTCGGCAGTTAGAAAACAGTTCAGCCTTGTTTTCTGTGACCTCAGGCCTCCTCCCAACCAGGCAGGCTGCTAAACCCAACAGATACCTTGCTACCCCAGATGAGACTAAAATTAAATTAGTTTTTTTCAACAAGAAAGTAAAATGCAATGGCTCAGTTAAACCCATCTGTTAGTAGTCCTTAAAATTTGTGGGACAGTGGAACGAAAGAAATCTAGAGTCCACAGCTAGGGAAAGAAGTCTAAGCATTACCTCCAGTGACATCAGGGAACCTTACATTGTTTGAATTCCCTGACCATGTGCCTCAGTGCTGATACTAAATGGTGCACTAGAATCCCCTAACTCTAAAATTCAGATACTTTATTACACAGTATCTATATGAAAAATTGATGTGTGATAAATTTATCTGTATCATAAATTGCTCTTATTTCAGAGCTCATTGAACAAAGAAATGACAGGATAAAAGAGGAACAAAAAAATCTGAAATGGACTGGAATATGAAATGGAATATAAAAAGTTTCCTATTTGCCAACAAAATGTACACTGACTATTGAAAAACACACCCACTTAACGGAGACATGGGAATCCAGTCACTAGGTGTAATTGGAGCCTGAGCACCAAAAAAAGTTTAGAGGAGCCTGAAAATTCAAGAAGTTAACAAAGGATTGCTGTTAGTCCATCCGTGCCTTTACAAGAGTTGGTAAAAAGTTTCCTAACTCCTAAGGATGCAGCCCTGCCCTAGGCACATGGCTTAGTGAATGGAATAGAGGCTAGAAATCAGACTCTATTCATCCTCTTAGCTAGACTCCTTGGCAGTGAACAACCCCTACAACCATATTTGGAACTCCTGAGTTGAAAAGCACATACAACTAAAAATGTTAATTTTAGTAGTATGTAATATGACATACATTTTTCCTCCTCCTTTCCTCCTCTTCTATTCCTTTCTTCTTTCTCATGTTTTTTTCTTTGAGCAGGGTAGTGGAAAGGATATACATTTATCTCTTTCTTAAACATAATCAAAATCAAAAACATGTAGAAGGTTCAGTGGCAAGGCAACTAACTGCTCTGCCTCCCACTACCGGCACATGACCATAGCACAAACCATATAGAGGAAGAAGATGAAAGAATGCTCTCTATCAGCTATTTGATGATACTGCTCTTCATATTTACGTGTGAAGCTGAAACTATATTCAAAAAATGTTTTAAATGTATTATATAGTATAACATAGTATATAATTCTATGTATTATGAATACACTGATCACATTATTATAGATAATATATATTATATAAGGAGAAGCTACGGAGAGCTAGTATTCTTATAAAAACAGATTTCTTTTTACCTAGTGATTTTGGTAGCAGATTCTTCACAAATTCTGCATGATCCCCCACGTGTAGTATACTGTAGACGCTGGTATTCATTAATTCCTCCTGATTGTAACCCAAGTAGCTGGTTACATTCTCTGACACAAATACAATTCTCCCTTCACAGTTCACAACAAAGAAAAATCCATCCAAAGCCTGCAAAGCCAAAAAAGGATTAAAAAGTTGGGAGGTGAAAAGATAAAATAAAAATAAACACATACGGTTCTCTATTTAAAACAGAGCTCAGAAATATATTAATATTTCAAGTTTTGAGTTTTTTGTTTGTTTTGAGAGAGGGTCTCACTCTGTTGCCTGGGCTAGAGTGAAGTAGCATCATCGCAGCTCACTGAAACCTCAAACTCGTGGTCTCAAACGATCCTCTGCTTCTGCCTCCTGAGTAGCTGGGTCTATAGGTGCTACCACCAGACCCAGCTAATTTTTCTATTTTTTACAGAGACAGGGTGTTGCTCTTGCTTAGGATGGTCTCGAAATCCTGGCCTCAAGCAATCCTCTTGCCTTGGCCTCCCAAAGCGCCAGGATTATAGGCATGAACCACTGCACCCACCCAAATTTCAAGTTTTAATACTGTATGTTCTCTGTGAAGGGGCCAGGGTTTTTAAATGGACTGTACATTAATGTTTCAAGTAGGCAGAAATGAATATTTCAGTGTTCTTCCTTAGAAATAAATTTTTTGGTAGCAGATATGAAGTGAAGGATTATCCCATTCATACAGTCATAAACATCTCTAAACTGTGTAGGTTAAGACCTAGTCTCTGCCCTCAAGGAACCTGTGATACAGTGGGAGAGAGAGACATAAACAAAATAGCAGTGATAAATGCAGTATCAGAGACAAATACAAAATAGAGTATGAATACATAAAAGGATGCCTAATTTGGGATTGGGGCTGGGGACAAAGAAAGGTTCCTTACAGACCCCTACCTGACTTATAAAAGGTGTCATGAAGGAGGGGAAGAGGACTGAGGGAAGAACATTCTAGGCAGTGGAGAGAGCATATAGCACAAAAAGGAAACGACTAAGCAGTTTGGAGTTGCTAGAGTATATGGCATGAGGCAGCTGCTGGCAGGAAGTGAGTCAGCAGAGGTGGAGAGGAGCCAAATCACAGGGGACCTCCCCTGCACAGAGATGGAGCCAGGGGTCTCCCAAAAGGAGATATAGGTACCCCAAGGGCCCATAATATCCACAGGGCTGCAGAAAAAAAGTCAGAACCTCTATTTATATTGTAATCTAAAACATAAGAAAGAAATTAAGCTTAATAAACACAGTGACAGCCTGGTGCCTCACTAAGTCCAGCCAGTCACATTATCACAAACCCTGGGATCCTGAGGGAAGATCCAGAAGACAGAAGTTGATAGTGGCACCTCACTTATTTGTAATCTTTCTATATATTTCAATACATTGCAGCTTACCTGTTACAGAATGTATATAAACAATAAAAAACAAGATCTTTTAAAAATAGAACATTTACAGATTTTGTAACATGATATAAAATGACCACAAAAAATCCTTTGGATCACACAGGGGTCTGTTGGTTATCTGTAGCAAGATACTTAAAAGAGTTGTCCTAACAATGCTGATAGGCTACTCATTTTTCTTTTTAAAAAAGGCCAGTGTCCCAAACTTGCAACCTAGCAGATATTTAACAGAAAATAAACACAATTTTTTCCTTTAGGGTTAAGATGAAATTTTAAGAATGAATAAAAAGTAAACTGCTTTTCAAAAAGACACTTTTGCTATAGAGACAGCATGTGAAAATGGATGCTAGGAAATGTTACCATGGTTACCATTTTGTTGCTGAAAATGACATGAATCACTTGTAAAATTTATCTTATCTCCTTAGTTTAAAAATTTAGAGTATTTTACCTGTTGAAAATCTTTCAGAGTTTTAGTAGACTTTGGCCCTATGTTTGAAAAATGTGAAAATGTTAACATTTTTCTGATTAGTTTGGAAGAATCACTTTTTAAGATCAAGGAAAATGGAATGTCAATAAAAAACCTCTGTGTAATTGGTGGATAGGATTTAAAATGAGTAGCATAATTTAGTAAATGCATGCAATGATATACTTTGCAATTGCATCTACCTCATTTTTGTGAGGTATCTTTTTCAGCTAAGATTATTATTTTTAATTGACAAAAATGTTATATACTTATGCATACATGTTTTGAAACATGTGTAAATTGTAGAATGGCTAAATCAAGCTAATTAACATATTATCTTATATACTTAACATTTTTTGTGGCAAAGACATTTAAAATCTACTCTCTTGGCAATTTTTGAGCAGATAAGAATTGTAATTAACTATAGCTACCATGATGTACAACAGATTTCTTGAACTTATCCTTCCCCTCTAAATGAAATTTTTTATCATTAGACCAGCATCTCCCCAGTCTCCTCAGGCCTCGCCCCATGCCCTGGTAACCACCATTCTACTCTCTGCTTCTATGAATTTGACTTTCTTAGATTCCACATAAAAGTGAAATCTTCTGTGTCTGGCTTATTTCACTTAGCATATCTTCCAGGTTCATCCATGTTGTAGCAAATGACAAGATTTCTTTTGGTTTTTTATTTAAGGCTGAATAGTATTCCACTGTGTACATATATCACATTTTGTTTATTCAGTCATCCATTTTGGGATATTTAGGTTGAAATGCAAATTAACACCCCAATAAGATACCACCTCATACCTGTTAGAATGGCTATTGTCAAAAAGATATAACAAGTGTCAGTGAGGACGTGGAGAAAAGAGAATCCTTATACACTGTTAATGGGAATGTAAATCAGTGCATTTATTATATTATGGAAAAAAGTAGGAGGTTCCTCAAAAAATTAAAAATAAAACTACTATATGGGCCGGGCGCGGTGGCTCAAGCCTGTAATCCTAGCTCTCTGGGAGGCCGAGGTGGGCGGATCCTTTGAGCTCAGGAGTTCAAGACCAGCCTGAGCAAGAGTGAGACCCCATCTCTACTATAAATAGAAAGAAATTAATTGGCCAACTAATATATATAGAAAAAAAAAAAATTAGCCGGGCATGGTGGCACATGCCTGTAGTCCCAGCTACTTGGGAGGCTGAGGCAGCAGGATTGCTTGAGCCCAGGAGTTTGAGGTTGCTGTGAGCTAGGCTGACGCCACGGCACTCACTCTAGCCGGGCAATAAAGTGAGACTCTGTCTCAAAAAAAAAAAAACCTACTATATGATCTAGCAATCCCACTATGGGGTATATGTCCAAAGGAAATGAAATCATTATGTCAAAGATATACCTGTACTCCCATGTTCCTTGCAGCACTATTCACAATAGCCAAGATACAGATTCAACCTAAGTGTCCATCAATGGATAAATGGATATGATATTATTTAAACCAAATATTAAAATAAATTAAACTTATAAATACATCTCCAAATCATTCCATCACGAAGAATATAACCAAGATTTTTATAAGTATTAAAGCATAACCCATTGTTCTCATTAAAAATATTGCTACTCAGGGAGGCCAAGGCGGGAGGATCACCTGAGGTCAGGAACAGACTAGCCTGAGCAAGAGCAATACCCCATCTCTACTAAAAATAGAAGTTAGCCAGGCCTGGTGACATGTGCCTTTAAGTCCCAGCTACTTAGGAGGCTGAGGCAGGAGGATCACTTGAGCTCAGGAGTTTGAGGTTGCAGTGAGCTATGATGATGCCACTGCACTCTAGCCAGGGCAACAGAATGAGAGACTGTCTTAAGGAAAAAAAAAAAGTTAATATTTTCTTTAGGAAGAGAAAAGCTATTTTTCTTTCTTCTACTTTAATAGACACAAAGAATAAGGCTACCTGATTGCTGTGATTATTTCTCACTTAGTACATAAAGCAAAGGAGAGAGAGATGTGGTTAACAATCTTAAAACATAAACACAAGATAAATAAACTCTTTGCCAAAGTATTTGGGTTTAGTTGAACATAGGAAAGCATGCTCATATCTAACTAACTTTGTTTTTTTTTTTTTTTTTTACAAACCTCAGATTAACTATAAATGTCACAGTAAGTGATCAGTATGTATTTATTTGCCTTGCAGTTTATATAAACATAGGGATAACGAAAATATAGATTTTTAAAAAATAGATTTAAAATTCTTCCAAAAATGTTGTTAGCTACTAATTGAATCAGTATAAATACAATTTAATTTCCTTAAGTTTTTGTTTTTTCTTATAAATGAAATATATGCTTTTAAGAGAATTTAAAATATAAATGTGAGGTCAATATTAGAAGATCTGCCAACATCCTATGCTCAAGAGATTAGTAACATTTTAGAGAATAGTTTTTTAGACTATTCCTATAAATGTAGAAACATCTCTACTTTCTTTTTTCTTTTTATCATTTATTTCCATTTTTGATATTTCCAAATATTTTTTTAAAAGGCAAGATTCTTACACCAATTATTTCACATGAGACCATGCAAAGCAATTGAGTGTGTACAACAATCATTTTCACCTTCTGTTCTGCTGCTTTATACAACGGTGTGATCGACAGAAAATTGGATGGCATGTACCTGGTTGGAAAATGTCATCTCTTTACAAAAAAACAACATGCTGGACAGTTTCTATTTTGTCTGCAAGTCAATTCACAATAACAACTTATTTTCTGTTTTTATTTAGGAGGTACATGGAACTGAAAATTTTAACTGCCCAATTTTATTCAACCATCTCACAAAAAATCACAAACGACAGTCTGAACACTGCAAATTTTGGAGGCTAAAATGATAGACACCATTTGTTATCTTTAGCAGATTGAACTATTTAGCCTGCAAATGTTGGCTTTTTCTCCTAACAGAAATAAATCTTAGAGCATTCCCTCTAATTTTGCTAGATTAGGTTCCAGAAGAATAGTGAAGAACCCCCTGAAAAATTTACAGTGTGAAACTATATTCTGTTGAATTATAGAAACTTTTGCTATCTGCATAGACTAAAGACAGTTGGTTTGCTAAATGACACTGAAGAAAATCCTAACTCAAATGGCAATACTTAGTTCAAATGTTTCTGACCAAAGAAAATAATACAATATTTATAGGCTGGCTTTAAAGAGATGGTTGACATTAATACTGTACACATTTTTCATGTCAAATATATAGTCTAAAAATTTATAAAGTTCACACATTATTACCTCCAAGAATATCACATGCAAGATAAACTTCCCCCCAAATACTTGTAGAAACATCGCTACTTTCTAAAAGTATGTCTGATTAATATAATCTGCTATTACTTTTTCTGTAAGTTTCCCTCATATGTTGTTCATATAATTAACTTCCAGTGTGCTCCTGGGAAGAGATCTTCCTCTAAAGCCTGACAGTTGGTCTTATGTTGTACAGCACACAGAGATGACAACAAATGCCTGTTGGTTAAGTACAACATAAGCAATCTGAGAGCTTTCCCCTCTGCCCTGGATGTCATCTTTGAAGAGGACCATCTTGTGTCTCACAGCAGGGTTCACATTAGCCAAGCTTCTCAAAGGGCCCTGGGCTTTAAATGAGACTAACACCCAAGTGTCAGTCACTTGTCAAAGTTCTGGAAATAAAACACATAATTCTTAACAATTTTATAGCCTCTGAGGGGAAAAAGAAAAGTACATGCAGTTATGATAAAGTACAATAGAGGAACTCATGGAAATTAAGGACAAAGTGAGGCACCCACAGTAGGGAAAGGGATATTTGTCATTGGTGAGGTTTCTGGAAGGAGGCTTCCCTATAGCAGAGCCAAGGCTTGAAGAATACAGAGAAGTAACAGGTGGATGAGGGGTGGAAAGGACATTCAAGACAGAGGAAACAGCTCAGAGATTAAAAAAGAAGAAGATGCAGCAGCAGCAACAGCAGCACCTTCTTGTATGCCCACTTGTCATATTTGTGTTATATTTAACAGAAAAAGCTTCAAAGAAAAGCAGAAATAATAATAATAATAATAAGGAATTTATACTGAAGGCAATGGGGATCATCTTAAGGCAATGTTTTTAAGCCAGAGAGTGATATAATCTGCTTTGTCACAGACTCTGGAGGTAGGTGTGGCCTATAGAATGGAGGAAAGAGAGCGGCAGCAATGCTATTGTGACACTCCAGTTCAAATGAGCGCCTAAATTAAGGTAATGGAAGTGGAAGAGATAGAGGAGAACTTAACAGAAGCAGAACAAATAGAATTTGGTGACCTCTAGCAGCTATGGGAACTGAGCATTTGTAGCGACTCCTTCATTAATGACCTTAGGATTCTGGTAGATAAGTCCCTTTCCCTGAGAAAGGGTATACAGTAGGGGGATATATAGTCTTTTCTTTTATCTTTTTTTCCTTTTTTTAAACTGGAAATAAAGGGGGAGTATAAATTTAATTTTAGAAATATTACATTTCAAATGACTAAGGAACTGTCAAATGGAGATGTTTAAAAGGCAGCAGGATATAATGATAAAGAAAGAATCTCTTGGAAGAGAGATTTGGGCTAAGGCCAGACTTTTGCAATACATAGGTAAATACAGTAATCATTTGGGTTTCTTGTTTATTTGTTTTTAACTACAATCATCTTTTCCCCTCCCAAAGAATACTCTGATTTCCTCTGGGGAATCACTTCTTCCCCATTAAATAAGGTATTGTGGGATTCTTAATCAGCCCACTGAGAGACTTCCTCCCTAACTATGAATCTTGAGGAGAAGTACAAAAAGCTAAATATAGCTGGAATACATTCATTCTAGCAGCAGGACACTCCTTGGATGGTTTTAAGAGACAAGTCATATAAATTTTTACTTTCTAGCCTCCTTAAGATGTTTAGGTTTCATCCTGTCTCCAAGCTCGGTTCTGTGATATCCAAATAGCGCTCCAGGGCAGGGCACGGTGGCTCATGCCTGTAATCCTAGCACTCTGGGAGGCCGAGGTGGGCATATTGCTCGAGGTCAGGAGTTCGAAACCAACCTGAGCAGGAGTGAGACCCCCGTCTCTACTATAAATAGAAAAAAATTAATTGGCCAACCGATATATATAGAAAAAATTAGCCTGGCATGGTGGTACATGCCTATAGTCCCAGCTACTCGGGAGGCTGAGGCAGTAGGATTGCTTGAGCCCAGGAGTTTGAGATTGCTGTGAGCTAGGCTGACGCCACGGCACTCACTCTAGCCTGGGCAACAAAGCAAGACTCTGTCTCAAGACAAAACAAAACAAAACAAATAGCACTCCAATAAATTCGCAATTGCTTAATTTAGTCAGAATTGGTGTCTACTGCTTGAAATCAGAAAAATCTAATTGATATTACACATATGCACATGAATATGCTATAAAGACATAGGCATGGATAAAACTTCCTAGGAAATGTGCACAGAATAAAAAAAGGGAAAGAACCAAGGCCAGAATCCTGGGGGATACTAACATCTAAAAGGCATTTAGAGAAGAAGAAAACTGAGACTGAGGCTGAGGAGTAGCCAGAGATAGAGAAGAGTGTACTGTCAGGGCCATGGGAAGTTTTAAGGAAGAGCGAGGGGTGGGTGATCAAGTGTCAAAAGCTACCCAGAAAGGTAGGAAATGGTACAAAGCAAAGAAAGGAAGCTTGAATGTACATGCAAGGTATAGGTAGACCTGGACTGAAACAGAGACGCTTTTCTTGGAGGGCAATGGGAAATAAAGGGGGTGGAGTTGGATAATGCAGAGCTTTGAATAGGAGGCAGACGAATTTAGATAGCAAAGAGAAGAAATGGGGAGCTTAAAAAAATAATGTTTATACTCTATTTAATGAGTACTATGTGCCATACTTAATTTGTGTTACCTTTACTTTATGTTAAAAGTAAAAAGGAATAAATTTAATACTGAATAATGAGAATTTCTCATATTATGATGGGTGTTTGGTCACTTTAGATCTAGAGGTTTCTGCAATGATGAAAACAATATCCTGTATCTGTGTTGTTGAATATAGTGGCAACAAACCACATGTGGATACCTAA